>JAJOOS010079957.1:0-48016 GCA_029582725.1 Solanum chiquidenum | reverse complement strand
TGAAGAAAATTAGAACCATGTGACCTAGACTCTAAAGCCTCAAACTAACCAACCAGAGAATGGCTATGCCTATCATATAAGGCCTCGAATAGAGCCATCTAATTACTCGAATAATAGTTGTTGTTATACACAAAATCTACAAAGGCTATGAACTTATCTCAATGCCCTCAAAAATCCAACACACACACCCACAACATATCCTTCCGTAACACCTCAAAATCTAGTAGGCTAAACTAGGGTAAAGTGAAAGGGATAAACCTAAGGAAGAGGGCAAGAGAAAAGGAAGAGGGCTAGGGCAGACTAATCTTCCCTAGACACTATCCAACTTTCCACGACTCGTGGTGTGGCTCATGAAGGGCAAGGCACTACCTAGGTGAAGTTGCCCAAGACAGCCTCCTCCACACGAGTGCCTTGATGGCTCATGGTGGCCACCATGGATTGTGGTGCCACTCGTGGAGGTGAGGCAGTAGGACTCCAAGTCTGCCCCAAATGAGGAACTTCCCCACGAGCCCTTGGATTGTTCATGAAGACCACCACGGCCGTGGGAGGTGTCGTGGTCCTCACTTAGGTTTTTAGAGGTGCAAGGGAGGGCTTCCAACCTACTGGTCCAAGACCACGATGGGGACCATGATACGTGGTAGGGACCACAGCTCGTGGAGACCTTTGTGAAGATGGGCAGTGCACTGTAAGTTGAGGGGTAAATAGGTATTTTTCGTTTTAATTAGATCAAATCCATGTAATTTTTCAAAAAGACTAGGACCCCTATATAAGTCATTTTGACCCCAAAACTCACCCCTTCAACTCATTATTTTCCAAAACCCAAAAGAAATCCCAAAGTCTTCCTCTCAAATATTTCTCTCTCCAGAACTTGAAGAAGAAAAAAGACTTTAGAGCTAGGATCAAGGTCAAGTCTCTATTCCTCAAGCATTTATGGGCTTTGTAATCAAGGTATGATAGCTTTTTATCCATGAAGTCCCTAAGGTTACCCCAATTGAGAAGATGAAATTCCCATATTTAAGTTAGGGTTTCTTCCAATGTAATGGGTATTGATAAATGTTGATCCAATTGAGTGGATTATGATTATTTATGCTTGAATTGATTAGATTCAATGATTTTAGGATGAATTTACATGTACCCATGCCAAACCCATTCTAGAAGAATGAAATTGATATAATTGGGTTTTATGCCATGAAAGAATAATTTATGGGTTTAGATGTATTCAATCCAGGATTGATGAGATACATTATAATTGAAGGATATATGGTGAATCATGATTAGATTGATTTGAATTTGAAGCTCATGAGATGATTATGATAATGAATTTCTTGAGATTGAGAATATAGAATGACTATGAGATATAGGGCTTTGAGGGTAAAACTTATGTTGTCAATTGTTGACTATAGATGAAATTGTTGTGGAATGGATTCTTCCCACATGAATTGCTTATGTTATGAATGTGAAAGGCTTGCTCACATTGAAAGATTCTAGGTTGAAAGGATTCGTCACCTAAAATGAATCCAATGCTAATGACGAAGACATTGATGAGGCTAGAGGCCATAACCGATGACCTCCAAATGAGATGGATATGAGGTGATTACCCGTATTCCATGAAGTAGGATAAAGAATAGATTACCCTTATTCCTTAAAGTTGAACAAGATGTGACTCCCCATGTTCTTAAGATATGAATGGACTAGAGGCGATTACCCATGATACTTATAGAATGACAAGAGGCGAATACCCATGTCACATGTTGTTGGACAAGAGTCGAGTACCCAAGATCCATATATTAAGTTGGACAAGAGGTGAGTACCCATGATACATATGTTAAGTTGGACAAGAGGAGAGTACCCATGATCCAAATATTAAGTTGGACTAGAGGCGAGTACCCATGATCTACATAAGGACTAGAGGCGACTACCCATGTTCCTTTGTAGTAAGGAAAATAGGTGATTCCCCATGTCTATAAAAGATAAGTTAGATTATTATATGATGTGTGATGACCTTGGATTGATGCTTGAGTTGCCTTCTATGATATGTTTGACTAGAGGTGGATGAACAAAGTCTTAACTAAGGATAAGTTGAGGTTACTTCAAGAAGTACTCCCCTATGTTATGATGATTTATTTGCATTGATTATGCTTATGACTTATGTTGTTATCTGTTATACTTATGCTGATGTTTATGTTGACTATCATAATTAGTACATGTTTGTACTAACTCATACTCTTGCCTACATTTCTTATCCAAATGTTGGGTCCGGCGGTATCGACTCTCATTCCCGTGGCTAGGATCTTAGTAGAGCAAGATTTGAAGATTGGTGAGTCCTCATATCATTCGAGGATATGACAACCATTTCTCTTATGTATTTCATTTTATGTTTTGAATACTATTGTATGGGATGTATCCAAAGATATTAATATTTTATATGGTTTGAGACAAGTGTAATAGACTTCCGCTTTTTGATAAAAAACTTTGATGTTGGTTGAAAACTGTTTTAAATTTCTGCTCATTTCTACTATCTTATGTTATGAAAGTTAAGTGGCTTATATGAGGCCTCTCGGGGTCTTGTATGCCATGTTACGTCTAGGGAATACCCCTGGTTCATTACAAACTTGGTAATCATAGCACAAGGTTTAGAATGGTTCTAGAATGTCTCAAAACCACATCTAGTAGAGTCTTGTTCATAAGTGTGAAGCATGCACATCTAATGAATGAGAAGCTATTAGATGATTAGGAAACATCACTTCTTTATTTCTCTAAGTCATTGGATAGTGTTTAACTCTATAAGGTCTTTCTCCTAATCCTTACACGATGGTCTATAGGATATAACTACTAGAAAGGTTTTTGCAAGAAGGACCGAGGGAGAAGAGATTAACCAAGGAGCTCCTCCTCAAGCTCCGGTTGACTCTTTGGCCGACCAAGTGACCAATGTGGAGTTTAGAACAACTTTTGAAGTGTTGGCTCAAGCTGTGATGGCCCAAGCCAATAGGGAGGTTGTGAACCCAAATGTGGGTACAACGGCATCAAGAGTGAGGGACTTCACACGGATGAATCCTCTGGAATTTCATGGTTCTAAAGTTGAGAAAGATCCTCCAGAGGTCTATAAGGAGTTGGCTATCATGGGAGTGACTCTGGTAGAGAAGGAGGAATTGGCCGCTTATCAACTTAAGGGGGTTGCCCAAATTTGACTCAACCAATGGAAGGAGGCAAGACCGGTCGATGCGGGTCCCTTGGAATGGGAGAAGTTTAAGTCCACTTTTCTTGATAGGTTCTTTCCCCTTGATATGAGGGAGGCTAAATTTCTTGAGTTCATTAATCTTTGACAAGGAAATATGAGTGTGTAGGAATATGCCTTGAGATTCACTCAATTATCTAAGTATTCTCCTTCTATAGTTGCCGACTCTAGGGCAAGTATGAGCAAGTTCGTTTCGAGTGTATCTAAATTGGTTGTAAAAGAGTGTCGTACGGCTATACTTTTCCATGACATGGATACTACTCGTCTCATGGTCTATGCCTAACAAATTAAAGAGGAAAAGTTCAAAGAAAGGTCTAGGGAAACAAAAAGGGCAAGAACGGATGATGGTAACTATTCACACTCTAGGTCCAGTGGACGTGGTTGTTCAAGGTTTTGACAAAGTTTTTTCGGGCAAGGTTCTTCTAAGTCTCCCCCAAGGTCCAAAAATGAAAGGGTGTCTAACCCTAAGCCTCAAGGAGGTGTTAATGGGACTTCTATGCCTAATTGTACCAAGTGCGGAAGAAAGCATGAAGGCAAATGTCTAGTGGGTTCCAATGCTTGCTTTGGTTGTGGTAAGACGGATCACAAGATAAGACATTGTCCTTTGGTTGCTAAGAATGAGAGAGATAATCACCATATAGCTCAATCATATCCTTCATCCGGTCCAAGTGGTTTGGGTTCATTGCTCCTAAACAAAATAGGTTTATGCTCTTCAAATTCGAGGTGAACAATAGGATTCTCCCGATGTGGGTTACCGGTACGTTAAAATTTTTCCAACTAGATGTATATGATTTACTTTATCTCAATGTTACTTTGTATTTTGTTACGCTATATATGGCGATGAGATTTGATGTGCTTCTCGAAGTGTTGTTAGAACCTTTTTCTGTCTCTACTACTATTGGTGACTCTGTGTTGGCTGAGAGGGTATATAGAAAGTGTCCCATCTCCTTATCCCATAGAGTTACTCTTATTGACTTGGTAGAACTTGCTATGCTAGATTTTGATGTCAACCTTGGGATGGATTGGTTGCACTCTTGCTATGATTCTATTGATTGTAGATCTCGGGTAGTCAAGTTTTAGTTCCCGAACGAGCCTGTCCTAGAGTGGAAGGGGGGAAATTCTATGCCGAAAGGTCGGTTCATTTCTTATCTTAAAGCAAAAAAGATGATTTCTAAGGGTTTCTTATACCATTTAGCTAGGGTGAGGGATATGGATTCCAGAACCCCTAGTCTTGAGTCGGTCCCCATTGTCAATGAGTATCTGAAAGTGTTCCCAGATGATTTACCTGGTATTCCTCCCAAAAGGGAAATAGATTTTGGCATTGACCTTCTCCCAGATAAGCAACCTATTTCTATTCCTCCTTATAGAATGCTCCGGTAGAACTTAAGGAGTTAAAGGGACATTTGAAGGATTGTTTGGATAAGGGTTTCATCCGACCTAGTATCTCTCCATGGGGTGCTCCAGTTTTGTTTGTTAAGAAAAAAGATGGTTCACTCCGAATGTGTATTGATTATAGACAATTGAGTAAGGTGACCATTAAGAATAAGTATTCTCTTTCAATTATAGATGATTTGTTTGATCAACTCCAAGGTGCAAGCCACTTATCTAAGATTAACCTTAGGTCGGGTTATCATCAATTGAGGGTGAAAAATGATGATTTTCCAAAAATGGCTTTTAGAACCCGGTATGGTCATTATAAGTTTTTGGTGATGTCGTTTGGCTTGACTAATGCTCCGGCGGCATTTATGGATTTGATGAATATGGTGATTAGAAAATACCTTAACATGTTTGTGATTATGTTCATAGATGATATTTTGATCTACTTAAGGAGTGAGAATGAGCATATTGATCATTTGAGGATTGTGTTCCAAATTTTTAAGGAATAACAACTCTTTGCAAAGTTTAGGAAATGTGAGTTTTGGCTAAGGTCTGTAGCTTTATTTTATCATATTGTGTCAAGTAAGGGTATTGAGGTAGATCCTAAGAAGACGGATGCGTTCTAAAGTTCACCTAGACCTTTATCACCTTCGGACATTAGGAGTTTCTTGGGTTTTGCTGGTTATTACCGATGATTTGTTGAGGGATTTTCTTCTATCACCTCTCCATTGACGACTTTGACTCAAAAGAAGGCTAACTTTGTATGGTCTGAATTATGTGAGAAAAGCTTCTAAGAGTTGAAAGATAGACTTACTTCCGTTACAGTTTTGACTTTACTGGAAGGGACGGATGGTTTTGTGATATATTGTGATGCCTTGAGAATTGGGTTGGGATATGTGTTTATGCAAAATGGAAAGGTTATTGGCTATGCTTCAAGGCAACTTAAGGTCCATGAAAGAAATTATCTGACCCACGATCTTGAATTAGCGGCGGTGGTTTTTGCCTAAAAGATACATAGGCCCTATTTGTATGGTGTTCATGTAGATGTGTTCACCGACCACAAGAGCTTGCAATATGTGTTTAATCAGAAAGATTTGAATCTTCGCCAAAGAAGGTGGCTTGAGTTATTGAAAGATTATGATTTGAGTGTTCTTTATCACCCCGGTAAGGCGAATGTAGTAGCGGATGCTCTTAGTAGGTTGTCTATGGGTAGTGTTGCTCACATTGAGGACGATAAGAAGGAATTGGTACGAGATGTACATAGATTGGCCCATTTAGGTGTTCAACTAGTGGATTCCACCAAGGGTGGTGTTATGGTTCACAATGGTTCCAAATCGTCTTTTGTAAGAGATGTGAAAGCTAAGCAAAGTCTTGATCCGACTTTGGTAGATTTGAAAGAAGCGGTGCTCAAGAAGTACGTTGAGACTTTCTCCCAAGGTGGAGATGGGGTACTTAGATATTAATGTCGAATGTGTGTTCCAAATGTTGATGACTTAAGGGAACAAATCTTGATAGAAGCCTATAGGTCTCGGTATTCCATTCACCCTGGATCCACCAAGATGTATCGTGACTTGCGGGAGATCAATTATTGGGAATGGGATTAAGAAGGACATTGTGGGGTTTGTGGCTAATTGTCCAAATTGCCAACAACTGAAAGTTAAGCATCAGAAACCGGGAGATTTATCCCAAGACATTAGCATTCCTATTTGGAAGTGGGAAGACTTGAATATGGACTTTATAGTAGGGTTGCCCCGTACTCGGTGACAATATGATTTGATTTGGGTCATAGTAGACCGAATGACAAAATCGTCCCATTTCATTCCCGTCAAAGTTTCTTATGCAGTGGAAGACTATGCTATGTTATATTTGAGTGAAATGGTAAGGTTGTATGGGATACCCTTGTCCATTATCTCCGATAGAGGTACTCGGTTTACTTCTCAATTTTGGAAGTCGTTCCAAAAGGGTCTTGGCACTAAAGTGAAACTTAGCACGACTTTTAACCCACAAACCGATGGGCAAGAGGAATGAACGATCCAAACTTTAGAGGATATGTTGAGAGCATGTATCATCGATTTCAAGGGAAATTGGGATGATAACTTTCCATTGACAGAGTTCGCTTATAATAATAGCTACCATTCTAGTATTGGTATGGCCCCCTTTAAAGCTCTTTATGGTAGGAGGTGTAGATCTCCTATAGGGTGGTTTGAAGTGGGTGAAGTTACCTTGATAGGACTCGAATTAGTTCATGAGGCTATGGAGGAAGTCTAGCTTATTAGAGAGAGGTTGAGAACAACCCAAAGCGGACAAAAGACCTATGCCAATGTTAAAAAAGAGACCTTGAGTTTGAGGTTAGGTTGAGGTCTACTTGAAAATCTCACCCATGAAGGATGTGATGAGATTTGGGAAGAAAGGAAAGCTTAGTCCTAGATACATAGGCCTGTATCAAATTCAGAGACGTTTTGGTAAGGTTGATTATGAACTTGATTTTCTGAATGATTTGGAAACGGTGCACCCGATGTTCCATGTCTCTATGCTTAAGAAGTATGTTGAGGATCCGACAACCTTAGTTCCCCTAGAAGGCTTGGTTTGATGAAAGTCACTCTTATGAAGAGGAACCGGTTAAGATCTTAGACCGGCAAGTTAAGAAGTTGAGAAACAAGGAAGTTGCTTCCGTGAAAGTTTTGTGGAGGAATCATTTAGTTGAGGGTGCTACTTGGGAGGTTGAGGCCGATATGAATTCTCGATATCCTCATCTTTTTCCTTCTACTCTAGCTTGAGGTAATGAGTTTCCTCATGATTTACTTCTTTTTTGAAGTCATGTGTGTTTAGATGTTCCCATGATTTCCTTATGTTATGCATGTTCATGAAAAATTGTGTTTTGAAAGAAAATGAGTTTATATGATTGATTTTCGTCATGTTATAGTGCATTGAGTATAAAATGCCTATAGATTCCATGAGATAAATTGATGAACGTGCTTTAGCTAGGATTTTTGAGAACGAATTGCGTATGAGATCCATGAGATTGTGTTGAGCATGCTTTTAGCTTGGAGAAGGTAGTTCCTTCTTGAACATGAGTAAATATTGAAATATCATGCGTATTGGGTTGCTAGATGTAGTTCCTACCTTCCCTTGAGATGCATTGATTTTACTTAGCTTGGAGATGATGTTTCTCCTAGGTTGTGTGCATTCAGATGAGTTGCATGCATGATGGGCTGCTAGTATTGAGTATTTACTTCCGAAAGGTGTCTAGAAATGTCATTTGAGGACGAATGTTCCCAAGGAGGAGATAATGTAACACCTCGAAATCTAGTAGGCTAAACTAGGGCTAAGTGAGAGGTCTAGAGACAAGGAAGAGGGCAAGAGACAAGTAAGAGGGCCAGAGCAGCCCAATCTTCCCTAGACACTGCCCACCTTTCCACGACCACCACCATGGCTCGTGGTGAGGACCATCGCTCGTGGTGTGGCTCGTGGAGGGAAAGGCAGTACCTAGATGAAGCTGCCCAAGATAGCCTCATCCACATAAGTGCCTTGAAGACTCTTGGTGGCCACCACAGATGGTGGTGCCACTCGTGGAGGTGAGGCAATAGGCCTCCAAGTCTGCCCCAAATGAGGACCCTCCCCATGAGCCCTTGGACGGCTCGTGAAGGCCAGCACGGCCCTGTGAGGTGTTGTTGGCACAACCCAGGGGTACCCGCTAAGTGCAACATGGCGTATAGAACCCCGAAGGACTCCATACAATCCACATAGCTCTCATAACAAAATAAATAAAACAATAAGAGTAAAAAAAATAGTCCAAGTCCAAAACATTTTATAAAACGAAATGAGGAAAATCTAAACTCTTGTCTCAACATAGACATCTAATACAATAGAATGAAATTAGGCCTAGCCCATACATCATGTTCAAAAGGGAAGTAAAACAAATGGAAACTAAACAATGAAACTCCATCCTCGAAGCATAAGGACTCACCAAAGCTCGGGAATCAATGAAATCACCAACTAGCCACAAAACTGAG
Organism: Solanum chiquidenum; assembly: GCA_029582725.1. Classification (NCBI taxonomy): domain Eukaryota; kingdom Viridiplantae; phylum Streptophyta; class Magnoliopsida; order Solanales; family Solanaceae; genus Solanum; species Solanum chiquidenum. The sequence continues at coordinate 39,391 of JAJOOS010079957.1, read as the reverse complement.
CACTTGAATATCGGACCCTACATTTGGGAAAAAATTAGGCAAGAGTATGCGTTAGTACAAAAAATGTACCAGGTATGATAGCCATGCATAAAACATTTAAATCATGCAAAAGGGACATTTCAGCTCATATGCAATATGGTCAATGCATGCTAACTTCATAAATCATAATATGAAAGAGTTAAAAAATTGTAAGTCATAAATCATGGTCAATGCATGCTAACTTCATCTTTTGAACCTTTCAGCTCATATGCAATATTTCTTGAAGTAAACATAGTTCATTATTACTTGTGGGGAATTAGCCTTAACTGACATTGAGACCATGTGAGCTTTAAGATGGAATCCGGTGTCTACCCCACATTGAAAAGAGGTGTTTGATGTATGTGTAATCAAGAAAGAACTTCCAATGCAAGTGTCTACGATCGTACAATAGTAAAGTAACCCAACCAAGGGTTGGGGTCGAGTCCCAAGGGAGTGGGCTTGAGAATTAATAGAAAAATAAAATTAATTTCTAATTAGTCGTAGCTAAAAATATTATCAGATACAAACATACTAAATCTAAGGGGTGACACAAAATTGTGAATTAACAACAGGGGTTTGTAACAAGTAAGCAAAAACCAACAAAAATTGCAAAGAGTACTACTCAAGGAGATGAGATTCTTGGGATGTGATAGGAATACGGGTCAAACTAGATCATTGGGTACATGCTTTTGATAGTTAATTCGTTGAATATTTGTGACTAGGCTAGACTATAGTGGGGGTAAATTCTCTCTCGAACAACTTACCCCGAATGAACTCGATCTCTCTCGAACACCGAGTTACCGCATGAAGAACAGCCTTCGCCTTAGCCCACTCACTCTCTCGAGCTGAGTGTGTGGGAGAAGGACTAGGGTTCACTCTCTCGAGCTGAACCTCATGAAGACCCAATCCCAACGGCCATCAATTTAGTAGTCTTAGTTTTACGACCTCTCTCTCGAGCAAGCCAAAAACACAATGGTGAAATCGTATAGTCCACTACAATTTCAATAGGTTCAGACACAACTACTACACGATATCACAAATAAACAACAATTAAACTATCAGCAAGCAAGACCCAACAATTAACTTAACCCATATTCACAAATTCAGACCCCAAGAATTGGGGTTTTAGCTAGACATGTAAAAGAGATAAACATTTATACCAATCTCAATTTCCATCAAAGTGTATGAATACATAAGTCTTAAAACGCATCAAAAGTGAAGAATCTTCGAGACCCACGTCCAACTTCTTGGCGTTGAAACCCTTTTTGACTTCCAAGTTTTAGATAGAGTTACCAAAAACCCTTAAGAGCTAAGAACTCTAAAAAAAACTATAACAATCTGATAATAAAATGATTGATACTAAGCTATCATTTTAAACAAGTATTTATAGTGTTTAAAAAATTATGTTGCGGAGGACCACTAGGTGAAGTTAGTCGTTATCACCGACACACTCAGCGATCTGCCCTTTGGTCTGGTTAATCTCCCTTTTGCTTTTGTCTTTAGCATTTTCGTGTTCTGAGGCATTGGGTGATAGGGTACTGCTTCGCGGAACTGCTCGGTGAAGCGTCGACTGCTCCTTTCATCGCAGACTTGACCTTCTCCTACTGCTTCACAGAACTGCTCAGCGACACACCGACCGCTCATTTCATCATAGATTTTATCCTTTTCGTCAGGGCTCAGCACACTGGAACAAAAGGCGAGGATAAGACTTTTTGGCGACTAGCCGAACGGGTTCGGCAATTCTCAGATCTTCATTTCTTCGTTCTCTCAGCTGCCTTCATTCGTTTTTGCTAAGTAGTGTCCATGCTTTCCCTCAAACTCCAAATACCTGAAACTTAAGGGTTTTCATCAGATATTGAGACAAAATATGCATATGAGGACACTAATTCTATCAAAATATAGCCCTAAATGATTCCAAATCGTGGATTCATCAACACCCCCAATTTAAACTTTTGCTTGTCCTCAAACAAAATCAAGTTCAGCCGTTCAAAAAGGGTGTCTCGAATAGTGCTACACAAGACTCAATCATGAATGCACACAACAAGACTCATTTACTTATGCAAAGATCAATTGTGCACTCGAAGATTCAAGTTGTGACTCACCAATATCAAAGATTCTCAAGATCGCAATACTTGGTTCAAATGCAAGTTCGAGCTCAACAAAAGTATTTGAATGCCCTCAAAGAAAGGATGAATACATACTCACACAGAAAGGTTTAAGCATTTAAAGTTCTGGAATCAAATGCAATGCTCACTCTCACAAGGAAGAACACAATGCATGCTTTCACCCATAGGTTTACCCGTATTTTCCAATCGACATTTGTTTCAGCTCACTCAAGATCAAAAAGGTCTTTTCAAGGCTTGTAATGGGGCTGAGTGCAAAGGTATGGTCATTTAGGCTCAGTGACTTTTATCCTCATGAAATGTGGTACTCACAACACTTCCTTTCCTCTTCATTCATCATTCTCTTTAGTGCTCATAAGTCATCCTATTATTCACTTTCCATAGATTGCTTGGAAACCCTATCTCTTTTGTACTTTATTCCACAACTTTCTTTTTCATTCTTTTCTTTTTCTTCTTTTTTTTTTCTTTTTATGGAGGGGTTTCATTTTTCTCAAAACCATGGGAAAAATGGACTTTCTTGCACTTCTTGATTCACCCTTTCTTTTCACCACACCCTCAACTTAGGCTTTTGGCCTAAGTTGGCTATTCAAATTAACCACAACATCATGAGGATTATGGGTAATGGATAAAGAAAGGTCATGTTTTCATCAAGTTTCTTCCGAAGAAAAGTAAGATTCAAGGGTTGTTTAAGAGAGGTTCACACACTCACAAGGTAGGTAACAAAAGAGGTATATGTCAAATTGGCTCACACTCTTCGAAGTTGCCTAAGATCATATCAAGAGATAGCCTTCCTTAGTCGATCAGGCCAACGGGGAAAATTCTAGGTATATTCATGCATGGTTCACAGTAAGCTCATCACACAAAAGCATCGACACTAAAGTCAAACAAGACTCCACACTTTCGTTAGTGTGCAACGGTCATCACAAGAGAATCAATTTGATACATGGCTAATCACAACGAGATGCAAAGAGTTCACATATTGTCTATGTAACTTCATTTTTCCTCATCATCGCCGCACATTCATGTTCGTTCGGTTAAGAGAACTATACAAGTCATCGGTATTGATCGGAACCGAGACTACAATTTTGCAAAAGAACAGCCATATTCAACACACGAGAGGTGGAGAAAAAAATTTGGAAGGGTCAAAATCATTTTACTTTAAAAGCATCCACAAAAACAGTGTCAACACAACATTATAGCTCACAACCAATGTACTCAAACAAAACACGATTCATGAGTAGGACACAAAGGTGGGCCTCACCCCCCCCCCCCTCCGCCCCTCCCCCCCACAATTAAAAACATTTGTCCTCAAATGCAAATAACAAAATATCCAGAATGTCAATTAAAGAAAGACAGAGAGAGAGGTAAAGAAGGGGATCCTATCTAAGAAGTCGCTTCATCTGTCTGGGCATCAGTGCCCGGAGTATTATCATTCTGACTCTGGTTTTCATTGTCTGGAACTGCTTCAGCTGCAATTTGGTCTAGCCATGTCTGCAAAGCCTCGATATGAAGTTAAAAAATATTCGACACTAAAAATGAAGACAATCAGCTGTAGGTAGGCTGGCCAATCCTTTAGGTGAGTCGTCAAGTGCTTTTGGTGACCTCGTGCTTCTCGACGAAAAGTACAGGAACCAACAACACAAAAAGCATGATATCAAAAGAGGGACGGGGAATTAAGGCGAATCATCGAGCGATTCGGCGAGCTCGACCCAGCTCGCCGAAATGATTCGTCGTGCCTATGTTCATCCCAACTTCTTGAAATCAGCCCCGCACCCCCAAAGACACAATTTAAGCACACACAACACAAATCGAAGCTAAAAATACTCCAAAAATGCAATAGATATTAAAACGAGAGTGCAGGTGTGAGTTTAGGAAGGTGAAGTGAGGGAAAGGGAATCCATTGAAGTTTTTAAACCTTTGGATTGAAAAACCATCCAGTTTTCCCCCATTCAGCGACATTAGTCGCAATCACCAAACCACTCAGTGGAGCACCGAGTAGTCACTTGCTTCACCGAATTTCACAGAACCTCTAGTTATTGTGGGGGTACAAACGACGATGTTCATCGAGATCACCAGCATGATCGGTGATTCACCAATAATTTCCTGTACTCACCGAGTTTTACAGACTCCAATGTAAATTTGTCTTGAGTCTAACGGCGGTCTGGTTTGCGGTCACCGAACCCTTCGGCGATTCACGGAATAGACTTGTAGCTCGCCATCCTGCACTTGTCGATCACTCTCCATACTTTCACCTGCAAAATCAACACACCTTTATTTAAAATAGTAAAACTTAGGTTGCCTCCCAAGAAGCGCCTTATTTAACGTCGTGGCTCGACGTGGAAATGCTTTCAAGCATCTTCCAGGTACACCACTTCAATCAAAGAAATCTTCTGACATTCACCAAAGTATAATTTCAAACGCTACCCGTTCACCTTAAATGCAAGTCCTTCTTGCCCTTGAACTTCTATAGCGCCGTTTGGGAACACTCCCGTCACTCGAAATGGTCCTGGCCATTTCAATTTGAGCTTTCCAGGAAACAACTTCAGTCGTGAATTGTATAGCAACACCCAATCTCCCACCTTAAGCTCTCTCTTGAGTATCTTAGCATCATGCCATTTCTTCATCTTTTCCTTGTAAAGAGCAGAACTTTCGTAAGCTTTAAACCTGAATTCGTCCAACTCGTTTAACTACTATACTCTTTCTTTTGAAGTTTTTGCCCAGTCCAAATTCAGAGATTTCAATGCCCACATTGCTTTATGCTCTAGCTCGACTGGTAAATGGTAAGATTTCCCAAAAACTAATTGATACAAAGACATACCGATTGGAGTTTTATAAGTGGTACGACATGCCCCTAGTGCGTCATTCAACTTTAGAGACCAATCAGTTCGATTTACATTCACTGTCTTAGCCAAAATACCTTTGATTTCCCGATTTGACACTTTGACTTGGCAACTTGTTTGGGGATGGTACGATGTTGCCACTTTGTGCTTAACCCCATACTTACTCAACGTAGATGAGAACCATTTATTACAAAAATATGATCCTCGATCGCTAATAATAGCTCGCGGAGTCCCAAATCTTGCAAAAATGTAGCGCTTCAAGAATTGAACAACACTTTTTCCCTCGTTATTTGAAAGAGCAACAATTTCTACCCATTTAGACACATAATCCACAGCCACCAAGATGTATTTGTTGCCAAATGATCTCACAAATGGGCCCATAAAATCGATTCTCCATACATCAAACAACTCCACTTCTAGAATGGGTATTAGATGCAACTCGTGCCTTTTGGACACACCACCTTGCTTTTGGCACTGTGGACACCTCTTAACAAAGTCATGCGGACGGCCAGTAATACCCGCTTTGTAGCACCTTAGCTGCTATTCGGACACCACCATGATGCCCTCCAACTGATGAAGCGTGACAAGCATGCAGGATCTCCCTAGCTTCCTCTTTTGGGACACATCTTCTGATGATTTGGTCAACACACTCTCTAAACAAATATGGCTAATCCCACAAATATTTCTTAACATCAAATAAAAACTTCTTTTGTTGGTAAAAGTTCAGTTCATCCGATATTAATCTGCACACCAAATAGTTTGCAAAATCAGCATACCAAGGGGGCTGTGTGAGTTTTACTGTGAATACCTGCTCATCAGGAAAAACATCATTTATGTCGATCTCTGGCTCAACTTTATCCCTGCCTTCCAATCTCAATAAGTGATCAGCCACTTGATTTTCACAACCCCTTCTATCCTTAACCTCAAAAGTAAATTCTTGCAATAAAAGCACCCACATAATCAACCTAGGTTTGGCATCTTTCTTCACCATTAGATAACGCAAAAGCAGTGTGATCAGTGTGAATAATCACCTTAGTACCTAGAAAGTATGCACGAAACTTCTCAAACGCATAGACCATTGTAAGTAACGCTTGCTCGGTAACTGTGTAGTTATGTTGAGCACTGTTTAAAGTTTTTCTTGCGTAGTAAATGGGATGAACAAATTTATTTTGTTTCTGACCCAACAGTATGCCCAATGGCATGACACTTGCATCGCACATTACTTCAAATGGCTCTGAACAATCAGGACTAATGATGATTGGGGTGGAAATTAGTTTGTCTTTCAGGCATTTGAAAGCTACCATACAAGCATCGTCAAAGTTGAAGGTTACATCTTTTTCCAAAAGTTTGCATAGACACACTCAGCGATCCGCCCTTTGGTCTGGTTAATCACCCTTCTACTTTTGTATTCAGCGTTTTCACGTTCTGAGGCATTGGACGATAGGGTACTGCTTCACGAATCTGCTCGGAGAAGCGCCGACTACTCATTTCATCGCAGACTTGACCTTCTCCTACTGTTTCACGGAACTGCTCGGCGACGCACCGACTGCTCCTTTCATCGCAAATTTTATCCTTTCCTTCAGGGCTCAGCACACTGGAACAAAAGGCGAGGATAAGACCTTTTGGCGACTCGCCGAATGGGTTTGGCGATTCTTAGATCTTTATTTCTTCATTCTTTCAGCTGCCTTCGTTCATTTTTGCTAAGTAGTGTCCATGCTTTCCTTCAAACTCCAAATACGTGAAACTTAACGGTTCTCATCAGATATTGAGACAAAATATGCATTTGAGGACACTAATTCTATCAAAATATAGCCCTAAATGAGTTCAAACTGTGGACTCATCAGTGTCCTACTTGCCGAAGGTAGAACCTTGAAATTCTAGCTTAAGTGGATCCACTAGCTAATCAACCTATGTGGGCACATAGTTATGGGATAAGTAGATTGCTACTAGAAACCCAACCTTTAATACTGGGGAACTTCCATCTCATGAGATTACTTTGGAAACCCGACCTCTATCAACACTACAACAATTCCAAGTATTAGTGAGGAATTATTTTGTCACAAAAAATTCATATTTCATCACAAAATTAAAACTATTTTGAGACAAAAAAAAATTTGTCAGTCAATCGTCCCTAAATCATCGGTCACTAAATGTATATAGTGACGACTTAGTGATTCGTCGCTAAATAGAGTTCTATTAACTACAAAAAATATTTCCGTCCCCAAATGCATAGTATTTATGACAAACTTGTTAGTAATAGAAATTACAAAAAAATGTAGGTACTAGTATGTTTTCATCACTAAATAGGTTATTAAGGCCGATGAAATTGGGGCATCACTAAATATTTAGATTAATTAATGACAATGTCATCTGTCTCTAATGTAATACATATTTCGTAGTTAAACAAATATTATTTTGTCACTAAAAAGTACCCTTTACATACATTTTTTTTGTCAATAAATATATAAATTAGTAACACGTGTTATTTTTTATAATTTTGTTGTTGAAAATAATACATTTCGTCACTAAAACTATTTTATTTAACGATGATACAAAATTGTCACTACAAAATGTCATAATTAGCGACAATGACAATTTTCATAAAGTACAAAGTTAATTTGTAGGTAATAAGTAGGCAATTTGGGACAAAAATTATTCTCGTCCTAAATCTAATACTTTTATGACGAAAATGTGATAGTCTAAAAAAGTATGATGTAGTCGTCTCTAATAGTGACGCTTTTAAGGATGAAATATTTAGTCATTAATACTGACAGAAGCAAGACAAGAAGAATTTTAAAAAATTATAACAATGTCACATAGTAACTAAAAACGACTAAAAGGACATTGAGATCATATCTTATTACATACTCATATACTAAACATTATTAAAACTAAAGCAATAAACTGAAATCGTCTTCTTTACACAAACTAGTGTAAAGTACAGATTTACCGACCCTATTTTTACAAACTAGTGAAGATTTGCTTCCTTTTGGCAATTGAGTTTGATAGACAGCTGAATGTGGTTGTGGAAGGTGGAAATCATGTTGCATTGACTTCTATTGGTACAATTATACTTTGGTAAATGTACATATTGCCATGGATGTGTTACCGCGTCAACCACACTCTTATAATATTTTGTCTGCATTGCTTTTTGTTGCCTCTTTTTGTCTAGGGTGTCTAATTGTTGTACAACATTCCTTACATGGTAAGGTCAGCCAAAATAGATTTATTTAGAGTCAACATCTATAGGAAAATAATTAGTGTGAAAAAATTAGTTCAAATAAAACTTGAGGCGGAAGCCATATAATCTAAGCAACAAAATCTGCTAAACGTTTCCTAACTATATTGAAGGGATGAATCTTCATATTTTTACTTTCAGCTAGAAGACGGACCTCACAAATAAAGGACAAAAAATAATTTTATCAAAACCAATTTAGTAAGAATCTGTACAAAATATAATCAATGCAAGAGAGACTAGTTTAAAACAACCCATAAATTAATATTACAATATAATAAACCAAAAAGAAATAATTATTTAAGGAATGAGATAATTACAGCCCAATTCAAGTATCAATATTCACATAATATAATAGTTTACCATAGTTGGATAAATAAGAATACTTTCAAGAATTATATATGGAATCCATAAACAAATTGTAATAACTCAATTGCAAGACAAAATCAAGACTTAATAGCAAAGAATATAGATTAAGTAAAACAATTGATTCAAAGATTCTTAAAATTTAAGTAATCAATCACAATTATTAAATGGAAAAATGGTATGATGAACACTTATATTTGTATGTGTTTGTATTCTAAACCCTTATACTTAATCTTTTGTCAACTGAACCCTTTAACTCAATTAAAATGAAACTTTTAAAACCCTCTGACCATTGACCGAACTTATGTGGCATTTTTTTTGCTGACTCATTATGGAGCGTGGTATCAACGTTTTAAAAGGAGAGTTAGAGCAATAAATTTTCTTTAAAAATTGATTAAATAGTAAACATAAAAAGGAAAAACAGATTAAAGTTCCCAACCTCCTTTTGTCATCGTCCCCAACTCCTCCTTCTGCCGTCGTTCCTAAAACCCTAGTCGTTGTCACTCTCTTAAGCTCTAGTCCGTCCCCAATCCATGGAGAAAGTTGAAGCTGATGTTGCGATCGACAACCAAGGAATAGAACTATTAAGAAGTTCAGCTATAGAGGATTAGATCTGGATTCTCTTCTTTATATGTTGATGTCTACTGAACTTATCTTTATGTTTTCTAATAATACTAGTACTTTGTTTTACTGCAATTTTGCTGAGAAAGTGGATACTAAATTGTTATTGATATGGAATTAGTAATTTGTTGATGCATTGCAAGAAAACAGAGGTTCACAACTTCTCTCTTTTCTTCTGGAATGATACGTATTTCGATGTCCCCTGCGACGCCGTTTTCGTCTACATCTTCGCCCATTCTGTCCACTCAACCTCTGTTAAATATTGAGTGTTTTAGTTAGTTTTAGCGGTGTCAATGAAAGTTTCAGATGTTGAACAAGAAGACAGTCAATGACAATTTTTCTCCGGTTGCTATGAATCTTCTATAGTGGTTAGAGCATGGACGATGAAGATAAATGGAGAGGAGAGCAAATAGATTTTTTTTCTGTGTTGAGTTGTGGGTTCGATTGTGCGTAGTCTTCTTCTTCGAGCCTCAAAAATCTGCCACAAGATCCAACGTTCATAAAACGTTGTAAATTCATGTTAATTAGTCAAATGCTACCAATCAAGAAAGCTTTATTTTCATTTTTGAAGAAGAAAGGAATAAAGGAATGAAGATGGCGGTGAGAGATCTCTAATGGTGGTTGTGGAGGTGAAGGAAAGTTGAGAAATGTAACTATTTTATTTTATTTTTTAAATAGAAAATTTATTATTTAACATTTTGGTTAATAATATATGATGTGGAATTATGACATGGCGAATATATCTGATGTGGATATGACATGCCATTTTGTAAGGGAGAGTGAGTTACACACATGATTGGAGGAGTTTGAAAGTCTTATTTTATATGAATGTAAGAGTTCAGTTGGCAAAGGATTAAGTAAGAGGGTCCAGAATACAAATTCATATAAGTATAAGGGTCCATCAGACCATTTCTCCTTATTAAACTAATCAAGTATGAGAATTATTAAGAGGTCAACATAGAGGGCAGATGTTAAGGCATCACACTCAATAAGTGAAGTAAAGAAATAATTCTTAATTTTTCGTAATATAGTATAAACAAACCAAATAAATATATGCTTGCCATATATAATCACGTACACCATTTTCTAAAATCAGTATAAGGAAGTTAATCAGTCAATGAGTCTATTATGGGAAAAGCATAAGACTTTTTATGGGAATAAACAATCATGAGAATCATAAAAATTATGGAAAAAGCATAAGACTTTTTTAGCTCTCAAATAAAAAAAGGGTAAAAGATGAAAGATGTAGCAACTAGGTTAGATGAATCTTACCGGAAAGAGGTCTATTAAATAAAATCAAACTTCTGAACTTAATTAATTCATCTACTATTGTGGTGGTTCACCATCATCATTTGTCGAAGATTTTGTTTCCGTTGGAGCTTGCTAGTGGGAGTAGCGATGCTCTAGCTATTGTTTCTGCCAGCCTCGATACAGGAGCGAAGAAAGGAGAGCAAAGGCGGCATCCGCTAGGCCCGTGCTAGTTGATTTATCAAGATGCATGTATTGGTTCACTGATGGTCTTTGGGTGGTGGCTACTGGAGGAGAAGTGACGAGGGAAGAGAAGAAGGAGAGAAGAGGAGTTTCGCCAGAATTTATGGCAGCTTGCTGGCGAAGAGGAGGAGAAAGGGGCTCGTTTGGTGGTTGTCATCGGTGGCCGTCGGAAAGGTTGAGGAGAGGAGGTTGAAGGAGTCGGCGCAGGTGGCTGTTTCACCAGAGACGGTGGACAGTAATGGGGGAGAGGGGACGTCTGAGGTTCCGCTTGGTGGTCTTCACCATTGTGCGGCGCTGGTTTTGAGAGGAGATGATGAATGAACGAAAATGTTAGGGTTTTAGGGTGTTAGTGTATTAAATTAAAATATAAAAGAAAAGATTATTAGATCCTGATTGTTGGATCTAAATAAATGAACGATCAAGATTTAAAAAGAAATTGATCATGTAAGATGGACGGCTGAGATGGGATTATGAGATTTGGGACTTGATGGGTTACAATTGAAAATGAATTGTGAGCAAAATGATTATAATTGGAGTAAACAAGTGGCTATAATTGAAACGAAATTGAAGTAAAAAGCTAAAATTGGTATAAAATTGAATAGAATAGGCTTGAATTAAAATAAATTGGGTAGAAGATGCTATGATTTTAAATAGTTTGGAGAAAGACTAAATGAATTGCTATTTAATTAATAACATAATACATATAATAAAAATTTGCATATGAAATAAATTACTTAAATATATTAATACACGCAAAATAGATAAGCAAATTAATAATTTCAAATTTAGGAACCGATAATAATAATAATAGTAAATTAATAAATAGTACTAATAATAATTTTGAAAATTATTAATATTAGAGTATATAATTATTTAGATAAAATATAAATATAAATTTAAACAAATAGTAAAACAAATAGGTTTTAAAATATATTTTTATCAAATTTCAATTCAGAAATGGTTATAGGTCGGTCAAAATTGAGTGTCCACATATAGGTATTACCTTCTAAAACCAATGAATTATCGATGTTCTGTTATGTATATCATTAAGCGAGACAAGACATTCAAAGTTCGATGCATCGTTAACATAAATAAAACGTGATTTATTATGACATTTTTACGAGTATCACCTCACATTTTATACTCAGATGGATCATCGGTTAGCTCTTGTCCACTACATCATTAAACGAGATTTATGTTCATGATTTGACCGTGGACTGATAAAATTTGTTACATTACTCTACAAATATATATAATTACCTCTTATCGAATATCAACGTTACTCCATATTTCAAATATGAATTATCAGTGTTTCTTTGTCTACTCTACCAATTCATTTTTTTATCAAACGAAACATGCCGACCACCGGAGGTCAGTTCACATGAAATTTATATTAAAAAAAATTAATCAAGTTTAATTAAATATTATTGACCTCTGGAGGTCGATATTTTATATTGTTTTTATTTTATATTTTATATAAATCTATCTTCCGGCAAATGATTTATTTAAAATTGATTGTAAATATTAATTTTTAGTTTTTTGTATTTTTATTGACATAAAATTACATTATATTATTAATTTTATAATCTTCGGAATGTCATCTTCCTTTACATTCAATTGGTGATAACCCGATCGGAGATCAATCTTAGAGAAATAACTTAGCCCCTTGAAGTTGGTCAAACAAGTCATCTATCCTTGGGAGAGGATACTTATTCTTTATGGTCACCTTGTTCAAATTTCGATAATCGATACACATTCAGGGAAAACCATCCTTCTTTCTAATGAACAAAACACGGAGCACCCCATTGAGAGATACTTGATCGGATGAAACTCATTGACAACGGGGACCGACTCGAGAGAAGGGGTTTCAGAATCTACATCCCTCACCATTACTAGATGGTAAAAGAAACCCTTAGAAATCATCTTTATAGCTTTAAGATAAGAGACAAATTGACCCTTAGGCATAAAATTTCCCCCCTTCCACTCTAGGATAGGCTCCTTTGGGAATTGAAACTTGACTACACGAGTTCTACAATCGATAAAAGCATAGAATGAGTGCAACCAATCCATCCCAAGAATCACATCAAAGTCTAACATATCAAGCTCTACCAAGTTAACAAGAGTAACTCAGTGGGACAAGGAAACTGGACACTTCCTATAGACCCTCTTAGCCACAATAGAATCACCAACTGGAGTAGAAACAAAAAAAGATTCTAGTAACACATCAGGGAGCACATCAAACCTCATAGCCACATATTGCGTCACAAAAGACAAAGTAGCACCGGAATCAAGTAAAGCATATACATCAATTCGGAAAAATTTCAACATACCGGTGGCCACATCCGGAGAACTTTCTTATTCCCCGCTAGTTTGAAGAGCATAGAAGCGATTTTGCTTAGGAGTATTGGAACCCGCACCACTATTAGAAGCTTGCTTTCCCTCTATCCCCTTAGCCGTAGGCATTGGATAATCCCTCATTTTGTGACCACTTTACCACAACCATCCGAGCTGCCTAGGCACTCACTATCATACTTCCTTCCATACTTAGTGCAATTAGACCTAGGCAATGAAGATCCACTACCATTACCATTACCTACTTGAGGCTTAGGGTTAGACACCCTATATTGGTTGAACCTAGGAGGATCATTAGAGAAACCTTGATAGGAAAACCTTTGTCGGAAACTTGGATGACCTTGCCCATCGGACCTTGCATTAGAGAAATTACCATAATCGGTCTTAGCCCTTTTTTCCTTGATTTTCTCCTCCTTAATTTGTTGTGCATGTACCATGAGATGATATATTTCCATATCATGAATGAGCATTGCGGTTCGACATTCATTAACCACCATTTCGGACACACCCGATACAAATTTACTCATCTTTGCCCTTGAATCTACAACCATTGATGGAGCATACTTAGACAATTGAGTAAACTTTAGAGCATATTCCCTCACACTCATAGCCCCTTGTCGTAGGTTAATGAACTTAAGCACCCTGGCATCCCTCATCTCAAGTGGAAAGAACCTATCAAGGAAAGAGTCCTTAAACCTCTCCTAATCAAGAGAACCCGCATCTTCCGGTCTCCCTTCCTTCCATTGGTTATACCATACTTGAGCCACAAACTTCAATTAGTAAGTGGCCAACTCCGCCGGTGGTGTAACTCCCATGATCATAAACACCTTATAGACCTCATCGATAAACTTTTTAGGTTCTTCGTCAACTTTAGAATCATGAAACTCTGACGGATTCATCCTTGTGAAGTCCCTTACTCTTAAAGCCGCCGAATTCACATTTGAGCTTGTGGGAACCACCACCTCCCTATTGGCTTGGGCTGTCATGACTTGAGCCAACACTTGAAAAACATCCCTAAACTCCGCATTGGATACTTGCTCGGCCAAAGGATCGATCGGAACTTGAGGAGATTGGTGAGGATCTTTTTGTTCACATTCTTCCTCGCATTTCTTCTAGCATAAGCTCTTGGGCTGGCCATATCCAGAAGAACATAGGATAAGGATTAGGAGAGAGACCTTATAGAGTTAAACTCTATCGCATAACTTAAGAGTAATGAAAGAAGTGGAGTTTCCCAATCATCTTGTAACCTCTCATTCATAAATGTGGCGCGCTTCACACTCATGAACAAGACTGTACTAGACGTGGCTTATAAGACATTCTAGGACCATTCTAAACCTTGTGCTCTGATTACCAAGTTTGTCACAACCCAGGGGTACCCCTTAATGTAACATGACGTATAGAACCCTGAAGGACTCCACACAAGACACTTAGGTCTCATAACATATGAAATAAAACAATAAGAGTAAAAAAAGTTAGTCCAAGTCCAAAACATTTTATAAAACAAAAAGCGGAAATCTAAACTCTTGTCTCAACATAGCCATCTAATACAATTAAATGAAATTGGGCCTAGCCCATAACTCATGTTCAAATGGAAAATACAAGAAATGGAAACTAAACAATGAAACTCCATCCTCAAAGCATGAGGACTCACCAAAGCTCGAGAATCAATGAAATCACCAACTAGCAACGAAACTGAGCACCCTGAATATGGAACCCTACATTTGGGAAAAATGTAGGCAAGAGTATGCGTTAGTACAAAATAATGTACCAAGTATTATAGCCATGCATAAAAAATTTAAATCATGCAAAAAGGGACATTTCATTTCATGACATGCAATTGACCAAGCAAAATCATAATATGAAAGAGTTATACAACATAAGTCATAAATCATGGACAATGCATGCTAACTTCATCTTTAAATCCTTTGAACTCATATGAGATACTTCTTGAAGTAACCTTAGTTCATTATTACTTGTGGGGAATCAACCTAGACCAACATTGAGACCATGTGAGCTATAACATGGAATCCGGTGTCTACCCCACGCCAAAAAGAGGTGTCCTACTTGCCGAAGGTAGAACCTTGAACTTCTAGCTTAAGTGGATACACTAGCTAATCAACCTATGTGGGCACATAGTTATGTGATAAGAAGATTTCTACTAGAAACCAGGCCTCTACAACGTGGGAGCTTCCATCTCATGATATTACTTTGGAAACTCGGCCTCTACTACATGAGAGCTTCCTTCTCGCTATCAATATCAACTCGGTGCTAAGCATAAATTCCCAATGAATAGCCATTTCTTACTCAACTTCATTACTCATAAAAGGGTGCCTTTGGCCTACCGATTCAAGCTAGTTTCATTAAGATAGCTCCTAGTCTTCGATCCAATTAGGTGAGATCCTTTAAACCTAAGAATCCTTTCTATATGAGAAACCTTTCACATCATGCTAGTATTTTAGTTAGAATACCCTTTCACAACACAAAATCATCACTATCATTGGTACTTTACTCTCAAAGCACCCTTAATACATTTGCATAGATTTCATAAACAAAAAATAAGTCCATAATTTACCTCCTTGAGGTCAAAACCCACTTTCAATCATAAACTCCTACAAAACATGGGTTAGATATAGATTTCATCATAAATACATGTAAAACTAGCAATACATGCTCAATTTCATAAAACTCTTCCTTGAAGATCAAAATCCCTCAACTTATGGTTCATAACTTGAAAACATAGGGATCACATTGGTTCATAGGGGAATTCATCATAAAAGCATTGCAATTCATCAATTCATGCATAGAAGATCAGAATTAGCTCATTTAAATCAATATTAAAGAGAACACATGATAATAGATGAAAACCCCAATTCAATTGGGGAATTCTACCTTTTGAAATTGAGAGATTTAAGAACTCCATCGATGAAAGGAATCCATGGATGAAAACTATCATACCTTGAGTCCAAATGCTAGCCTTCAATGGAGGAATTGGAACCTTAGCTTGAAACCCTAGGTGAATCCTTCTTCTTTTTCCTCAAGTTTATAGAGAGAGAATATTTGAGAGGAATTGGTTTTCTTTTGGGAATTTGGAAGAATGAAATAAATGGAGTGAATTTGGGGGTTAAAATAATTATATAGGGGGTTCTAAATGTTGGAAAAATAACATAGTATAGGAATTAATTAATTGGAAAAAGACCCAATAGCCCCTGAAAATAACTGCCAAACAGTAACCCACGACAACACCACCGATGGACCGTGGATGGACCTACAGTCCGTCCTCCACTCTTCGTGGTTACTTTTCATAGAGTTTCCCCTGGACCACGGACCGTGGTCCCACCTATGGTCTGTAGGTCCAGTCGTGGTCCTAGCTGATGTTTAGAATTTCTCTATTCACGTAATCAATGACACAACTTCCAGTACGTATGTCTACGATCGTGTGATAGTATAGTAACCCAAACAAGGGTTGGGGTCATGTCCCAAGGGAGTGGTCTTGAGAATTAATAGAAAAATAAAATTTAGTTCTAATTAGTCGTAGCTAAAGACATTAACGATTAAAAACATTGTAAATCAAAAGGGGACACAAAAGTGTCAAATATCAATGGAGGTTTTGTCACTAGTAATTAAAAAACAACAAAAATAACAAGAAATCAAGTATGGGGAAGAGTTCTTGGGGTGTTACCGCAATTCAAGTTGAGATAAATAGTTGGGTACATGCTTTCGATAAGAAATTTGCAAGATAATAGTGACTAGGCTAAGATTTAGATGAAAATAAGTTCCCTCTCGGGCAACTTACCCCGTATCAAATGCGTTCCTCTCGGACACCCATTTGCCTCATGAAGACGAGCCTACGCCTTACCCCACTCACTCTCTAGAGCTGAGTGTTAGCATATGGGACTAGGGGTCACCCTCTCGGGCAGAACCTCATGTCGACCCACTCCTTAGGCCATCAGTCTAGTGGTCTTGGTTTCGCGACCTCCCTCTCGGGCAAGCCGAAAACACATGGGTGGCTTTGTATTTGTAACTACAAACCCATTATATTAAACCACAACCAATAGGTGAAATCACCATTATAATACATCTAACCTATCAACAAGCAAGACCCAACAATAATATCAACACATATTTGCTAAATCACACCCCAAGAATGGGGGTTTTTAGCCACAATTCAAGAGATAGAAATTTACACCTTCAATGATGTTGAAATCAAATGGGTATAGAGAAATAAGTTGATTTGAGCAAAGAAGGAAGAATCCAAGAGACCCACTTCCAAATTGAAAGAGATGAAACTCTTTTCTTCTTCAAGTCTTCAAACCCTTACAAACTCGAGAGTAAAATAAAATAGTACTAAATCCAAAATATGATAATCAAAATATGATACTAAAATCTGATAATCAAAATATGATACAAAAATCTCATACTAAGCTATAACTCTCAACGAGTATTTATAGTTTTTAAAAATCTGTGTTGCGGTGGATCACTTGGCGACATTAGTCGGAATCGCCGATCAACTAGGCGATTCACCCTTTTGTGTAGTTCATCGCCGTCTTGCACCATCCTTCGGCATCATTGTGCTCTGGGTCATTGGGTGACATAGTACTGTTTCGCAGAACTTATCTGCGATGCACCGACTGTTCTCTTTTTCCGTCGACTTGATCCTTTCCTTCAGGGCTCAGCACACTGGAACAAAAGGCAAAGTGAGACCCTTCAGCGATTCGCCAAGTGAACTCGGTGATCCTCAGGCCTTCATTTTCTCGTTCTTTTCAGCCTTTTAAATCCTTTTTTCGAAGTAGTGTCCATGCATTCCTTCAAACTTCAAATACTTGAAACTTAAAGATTTTCATCAGATATTGAGATAAAATAAACATTTGAGGACACAATTTCTATTAAAATAAAGCCTTAAATGAGTCCAATTGTGGACTCATCAACACCCCCAACTTAAACTTTTGTTTGTCCTCAAGCAAACTCAAGTTCAGTCGTTCAAAAAGGGGGTCTTGAACAGTGCTACACAAGACTCAATCATGAATGCACACAGCAAAACTCAATTTACTTATGCATAGATCAAATGTGTACCCAAAGATTCAAGTTGTGACACACCAATACAAAAAATTCTTATTCTCGCAATACTTGCTATTAATGCAAGTTCAAGCTCAACAAATGTATCTAAATGCCCCCACACAAAGAATGATTCCATATTCACACACATGATTTAATCAATTTAAGATCAGGAATCAGATGCAACATTCACACTAAAAAAGAGGAACACAATGCATGTTTTCACTCATAGGTTTGCCCTTATTTTCCAATCGACTTTTGGTTCGGCTTACTCAAGATCAAAAAGGTCTTTTCAAGGCTTGTAATGGGGTTGAGTGTAAAGGTATGGTCATTAAGGCTCAGTGACTTCTTCATCCTCGTGAGATGTGGTGTTCTCAAAACATCCTTTTTCCTTCCCTTATCACTTTTTCTTCTAGTGCTTCTAAGTCATCCTTTTATTCACTCTCCATGTATTGCTTGGAAACCCAAATCCTTTTTTTGACAAGGGTTTCCATTTTGTTTTGCAATACCATGGGTTAGAGAGACTTTTTCTTGCACTTCTTGACTTCTCCTTTTCCTTTTCACCACACCCCCAACTTAGGCTTTTGGCCTAAGTTGGCTATTCACTAAACCACAAATCAAGAGGATTATAGGTAGTGGGTCAAGTAAGGTCTAGGGTTCATCAAGTTTTTTTCGAAGAAAGGTAAGGCTCAAGGGGTGTTCAAAAGAGTTTCACACACTCACGGGTAGGTCACAAAAGAGGTATATGTCAAATTTGGCCCACACTCTTTAAAGTTGCCTAAGATCATCTGAAGAGTACACCTTTCTAAATCAATCAGACTAACGAGGCAAATTCTAGATTTATTCATGCATAGTTCAAAGTAAGCTATTCACATAAGGCATTTACACTTAAATCAAACAAAACTACACACTTTTGCTAGTGTGAAATGGTCATTACAAGAGAATCAATTCGATAAATGGATAATCACAACAAGATGCAAAGAGTTCACATATTGTCTATGCAACTTCAATTGGTCTCATCGTAGCCACACATTCATATTCGTTCGATTGGGAGCACCTTTCAAGTCATCAGTATTGATCAGAACCGACACTTAAATTTTGCAAAAGAACAGCCACTTTCAACACAAGAGGTGGCGAAAGTTTTCGAAAAACAATTTTTTTTTGGAAAGGTCAAAATTTGCATCAATTAAAATAAAAAAGAGGAGTCATGAGCTCAAACATCCACGAAAGGCAATATATAACACAATTAAAAACAAAACAACCCAAATGTAAACACAAATAACACACAAAAGATGAGCCTCATCCCACCACAAATAAAAGCAATTTGTCGTCAAATGCAATTAACACATAATCCGAAAAGCAAAATAAAGAAAGGCAGAGAGGGAGGTAAAGAGGGGATCCTGGCTAAGTGGTCGCTCCATCTGTCTGGGCATCAGTGCCCGGAGTGACTTCCAGAAGGACCAGCTCCACTGGATCCAGCATCAGGAGTCTTTGCCAAAGAGACTTGCACAACAATGTCTATCATGATTTCTTCAGTCTCGGCTATGTCGTCTGCTGCAGCTCCCTCAATCATCTCTTCATTAGTCTCTTCCTCTGAGTCAAGGTTGATTATATGCTTTGCTCTATCTCCATGTCCAGTGGTGGTCTAAGGCATTGTAGACATATCTAGAGTCTTCTTTGTTCCAAAGATCATGGACACATCGGTGAACTTCAGGTGGTTTACATCTTTTCGCAGCTCAACAATAACAACCTTTAAAGCTGTTACCTCATTTGTGGCCCCTTGGTTATGCTCACACACTGCTATCCTGGCTGCTAGTGCGTTAATGATAGTGTTCAGAGGTGTCACAGCATCAACTAGGGCAATCTGGATCATGCTTGGAACAGAGGCTTCTAGATTGGCAGCCCGACGTTCAGTAGAAAGGGTGAGATGTCCCATCCGGAGTAGGGAAGCCTGGGTGAGTGGAGGCTGGGAAATAGAAGTAACAAAATTAGGTCTAGGAAACCTTGCAGCAGCGGAAGGATCTGGGTATGCCTCTGCAGGTGATGATTCTGTGCTTCCTGACTCCACTAATATTGCCTTCTTCCTTTCTGCTTGATCCTTAAGGTACTCGGCTTCGATCATATGAATATCAGTAGAGGCTGTGGGCATCATTTCCACATCTCTCTTGGTATCTTGAGGTACCCGAGCTTTTTTGCACAATGTTGTGAGCAATACTGGGAACGGAAGTGAGGTTTTGCTCTGCCTTGCACGCATGAGTATCTCTGAAGCGATGATTTCTCCCAAGTTTATCTACATTTCCTCTATGATGCAACCCATGCAAGCTGCCTTGGCTAGGCGAAAAATCGACTCATTCTGGGATGGCATGATAGTGTTGCTGATGAAACCAAACCAGAACCTTGCTCCTATGTTTAGCTCTTTCTTTTCAATTTGAGCTCCTTCTGCCAACCATTTTGGAGTCTCGTCTGAAATTAGTGGGCCTAACCATTTTTTCATCTCATCCATTTTCTTTGTTCTGATCAAGTGCTGGAAGTGATCTCCAATATTCGTGGACATGCTGACGACTACGTTAATCGCCTCACTATCACACTTCACCCTCCTACCTCTAACAACCACATAGTCTACTTCTTTGAAGGTTGCTGCCAATTGCTTTTTTTGGGGTATTAGTGCACTATATGCACTATAAAACTCTCTTACACAGTTTGGAATATAAGGACCACGGGGATTTATGAAAACTTGGAATTTATGGTATCTCAGGCATTCCATTATCTCTGGGTATCTGTGTATAACTCCGTCTATGGACAACCGCTTTTCCTCCAGAATTGTTCTCAGTCCCTCAGCTTTTACTCAATTGTTGACTTAGGTGAAGGACCCTGTACTGGAGGTGCTACTACCATTACCTGCTCTAGAGTTGGGGATGTAGGAGTGGTAGGCTGGGTATTCCTAATCCTGGATGGATCATTCAGCTTCTTAGTTCGCCGCTCAGCCCTCAGTGCAGTTAGCAGATCATCCTCATCAGAACCTACATTTTCACTTTCAATTTGGTTGGGGTCATTTCTGTAAAAGTTGTCACTGTCAATGCTTGCATCTGAGAGCTCAAGGATCTTGTCCTTGCCCTTGACTTTCCCACCAACTTTGGAAACTTTAGCAACCTTGCTTCTGGATGCAGCTGCATCCTCGTTGATTTTAATCCCTTTTGTTTTACTTTGGGGTGACCTGCTTTCCCTTGTAACTTTAGTTCTAGCCATTTCTACAAGAAATTTGGGAAGAAGTTAGAGCAACTAACTCTAATTCATAGGAACACAATTGTAGACTATCTCGCCAAATAGGTCGGCGAATTGCCTAATTGCTTTGGTGAGCAGTGCTTTATCTGCTGAAAATTACAGTGCAATAAAGGAAATGGGTGCAGACAAGTGGTCATCGAGGACGCTTTCAGTGATTCACCGAATGCTTTTGGCGATTTGAGATTTCTCACCGAAAGCTACAGAGTCCATGTATCAAATAACATGAAATTAAAGGTGAGATGGGGTCAATAGGCGAACCGCTGAGTGATTTAGTGAGCTCGACCTAACTCGCCAATCAGCCTATCGTGCCTATTTCCCATCTATCTTCTTGATTTCAACCCGCAACTCCCGAAAATAGAATCAAAACAAAATCAAAACATGCACTGGATCAATCAAGCTTACAGTTGCTCAACTTAAACGGTATGCAGGAGCACCTCATAAAAATTTGTTCATGTGAACTCATCAGAATGGGATTCCCAAAAGCAGAAGTGTTGGATTAGCAGATCAAAAGAGGCACTTGAATAGTCTAAAGTTGTCATAAAGGCATAGTACATAACATGGTATAAAATTACTTGCAATGAGAGTATACTTATCACATTTAAATGCAGGATTTTAAGGACTAACCTTTTAGGCAGATCAGGTCAAAACTGTGATGCTAGGCAGCAGATTAGTACAGATCCAAGCACTACTAAATCATCTAAAATACTCAAAAGATACGATATATTTTGAAAATACTAAGCAGGTGAGATTTTGCGAAAATTGAGAGTGAGAGAATGTGAAAAAGGTTTAAAGTCAAAACCCGTGGCCTTATAAAAACCATCTAGATCTCACCCATTCAGCGATATTAGTTGCTTTCGATCTGCTATTCGGTGATTCGCCGAATGTTTATCTACGTCGCTGAGTTTTACAAGATCTTCAGTCGAGGTGAGGATCCAAATGACGGTCTTTGTCGAGGTCGCCGATCTAGTCGGCGATTTGCCAATGTGGCAAATGTAATTCATCCCGTACTTTTTACAAACTTTCCATGCCCAATCCTACAAAATTAAGACACCTTTATTTCAATCATAACATACTACAAATATTTAAGGGTTTTGGGTTGCCTCCCAAACAGCGCCTTAGTTAACGTCGTGGCACGACATAAATCAGTACTCAAACTCCACTTGTGGGGTTATCCTTAGGATCACCAGGCAATCCCTCGTTTTGTTTCGGATGGAAATTTGGTGACACATAACCCATGACGTTCTCTAGTAGCTGGACAGCTCTAGAATGAGACCAAAGCATCTGCTTCATTCCTTCAATGTCTTCCTTCATTTCTTTCAGCTCTCTATCTTGCTCATTCACCTTATGGAGAATGATTGAGAGCTTTCACTCAAGACTTTTAACCTCATTGCCCTTGAGACTTCTTCGCTCATGATGGGGGATATGTTTATCCTTCCTCTTACACTGGACCTCGATCTTCACCATCTTTTTGGCCAACTCATCCATCTGAGTCATTAGGGAGGCCAACATGAAGTCCTTTTCTACTTCTTGATTCATCTCAGCCATTTGATTAAGCAGTTGAACTACTATCACATATGGATGTTTTGTGATGCCTCCAGGAATAAGTTGATCGACCAACCTTTTGTTTTGCAGGACCAAGACTTCTGTAGAAACAGTCAAGGAGAGCTATGTCGGGAATGTCATGATTTGGGCATTGATTGGTCAGTTCATTAAACCTCGCCCATGATTTGTGGATCCGTTCACCTTCCACTTGCTCGAAAGTGAGGATACGATCCCGGAACATCATTACCTCTAATGGGGGAAACTCCATAGGCTCCCGAGTACAACTTGTCATGCTCACTTCCTCTGTTTGGATACAAACAAACCAGCAAAAAAAAAACAAAAAATTAAGTGAGCAAAACTACAACTAAGAAGAACAAAAAATCTAATAATCTAAAAATTCTCAAAGAACACCACTCCCCAGCAGCAGCGCCATTTTTATGTTTAGAATTTCTCTATTCATGTAATCAACGACACAACTTCTAGTACGAGTGTCTACGATCGTGTGATAGTATAGTAACCCAACCAAGGGTTGGGGTCGTGTCCCAAGGGAGTGGTCTTGAGAATTAATAGAAAAATAAAATTTAGTTCTAAGTAGTCGTAGCTAAAGGCATTAACGATTAAAAACATTGTAAATCAAAATGGGACACAACAGTGTCAAATATCAATGGGGTTTTTGTCACTAGTAATTAAAAAATAACAAAAATAATAAGAAATCAAGTATGGGGAAGAGTTCTTGGGGTGTGACCGCAATACAAGTTGAGATAAATAGTTGGGTACATGCTTTCGATAGGAAATTTGCAAGATAATAGTGACTAGGCTAAGATTTAGATGGAAATAAGTTCCCTCTCGGGCAACTTACCCCGTTTCAAATGCGTTCCTCTCGAACACCTATTTGCCTCATGAAGATGAGCCTACGCCTTACCCCACTCACTCTCTCGAGCTGAGTGTTATGATATGGGACTAGGGATCACCCTCTCGGGCAGAACCTCATGTCGATCCACTCCTTAGGCCATCAGTCTAGTGGTCTTGGTTTCGCGACGTCCCTCTCGGGCAAGCCGAAAATACATGGGTGGATTTGTATTTGTAACTACAAACCCATTAAATTAGACCACAACCACTAGGTGAAATCACCATTAAAATACATCTAACCTATCACCAAACAAGACCCAATAATAATATCAACACATATTTGCTAAACCACACCCCAAGAATGGGAGTTTTTAGCCACACATCAAGAGATAGAAATTTATACCTTCAATGATGTTGAAATCAAATGGGTATAGAGAAATAAGTTTTGATTTGAACAAAGAAGGAATAATCCAACAGACCCACTTCCAAATGGAAAGAGGTGAAACTCTTTTCTTCTTCAAGTCTTCAAACCCTTACAAACTTGATAGTAAAATAAAATAGTACTAAATCCAAAATCTAATAATCAAAATATGATACTAAAATTTGATAATCAAAATATGATACTAAAATCTCATACTAAGCTATAACTCTCAACGAGTATTTATAGTTTTAAAAATCTGTGTTGCGGCGGATCACTCGACAATATTAGTCGGAATAGCCGATCAACTAGGCGATTCGCCCTTTGGTGTAGTTCATCACCATATTGCACCTTTCTTCGGCATCATCGTGCTCTGGGTCATTGGGCAACATAGTACTGCTTCGCGGAACTTCTCGGCGATGCGCCGACTGCTCTGTTTTTCCGCCTAGTTGATCCTTTCCTTCAGGGCTCAGCACACTGGAATAAAAGGCGAAGTGAGACCCTTCGGCGATTCTCCAAGTGAACTCGACGATCCTCAGACCTTCATTTTCTCGTTCTTTTCAGCCTTTTCGTTCCTTTTTTGCGAATTAGTGTCCATGCATTCCTTCAAACTTCAAATACCTGAAACTTATAGGTTTTCATCAGATATTGATATAAAATATGCATTTGAGGACACAATTTCTATTAAAATAAAGCCCTAAATGAGTCCAATCTATGGACTCATCACTGGCCTGGACAACTTCGGGGGGACCAATCCACGGACCCACCTACAGTCTGTGGCCCACACCACAAACCGTGGTTGGCCTTCATTGATGTCACCTAGGAGTTCTGAAATCTGCTAGGCTTCCCTCTTTCGGATACGGTGTGTTATAGTTGTGGTCCTCACTTACGTGTTTAGCGGTGCAAGGGAAGGCTTTCAAGCTACTGGTCCAAGACCACGATGGGGAGCTCGGCTCATGGTAGGGACCATGGCTCGTGGTAGGGACCATGGCTCATGGATCCCCTTGTGAAGATGGACAGTGCACTGTAAGTTGAGGGCTAAATGGGTCTTTCCAGTTTTAGTTAGATCAAAGCCATGTCATTTTGCCTAAGCCTATGACACCTATATAAGTCATTTTAACCCCAAAAGTCACCCCTTCAAGTCAATATTTTCACAAAACCATAAAGAAATCCCAAAGTCTTCCTCTCAAATATTTCTCTCTCTAGAACTTGAAGAAGAAGAAAGAGTTTGGAGCTAGGATCAAGGTCAAGTCTCCATTACTCAAGCTATTGTGGGATTTGTAATCAAGGTATGATATATTTTCATCCATGTAATCCTTTCATCTATGGAGTCTTTAAGTTTTCACCAATTGAGAAGATGAAATTCCCTAATTTGAGTTAGGGTTACTTCGGATGTTGTAGGTATTGATGAATGTTGATCCAATTGAGTGGATTATGATTGTTTATGTTTGAATTGAGTAGATTCAATGATTTTGGGAAGAATTTGCATGTACCCATGTCTAGAAGGATGAAATTGATATAATTGGGTTTTATGCCATGAAAGAATAATTTGTGGGTTTAGATGTATTCAATCTATGATTGATGAGATTTATAAGAATTGAAGCCTATATGGTGAATCATGATTTTATTGCTTTTAGTTTGAATCTCATGAGATGATTATGATAATGAATTGCTTGTTATTGAGCATATAGAATGACTATGAGATATAGGGCTTTGAGGATAAAGTTTATGTTGTCAATTGTTGACTAATTATGTAATTGTCGTGGAAGGGATAGTTCCCACATGAATTGCTTATGTTATGAATTTGAAAAACTTTCTCACATTGGATGATTCTAGGTTGAAAGGATTGCTCACCAAAAATGAATCTAATGCTAATGACTAAGAAATTGATGAGACTAGAGGCGATTACCCATGACCTCCAAATGAGATGGATATGAGGCGATTTCCCGTATTCCATGAAGTAGGATAAAGAGTTAATTACCCTTATTCCTTAGAGATGAAAAAGAGGCGACTCCCCATTTTCATAAGATATGAATGGACTAGAGGCGGGTACCTATAATACTTATAGAATGACAACAGGAGAATACCCGTGTCACATGTTGTTGGACAAGAGGCGAGTACCCATGATCCATATGTTAAGTTTGACAAGAGGCGAGTACCCATGATCCATATGTTAAGTTGGACAAAAGGCAAGTACTTGTGATCCATATGTTAAGTTGGACTAGAGGCGAGTACCCATGATCCATATAAGGACTTGAGGTGACTACCCATGTTCCTTTGTAGTAAGGCAAAGAGGTGATTCCCCATGTATATAAAAGATAAGTTAGGTTATGATATGAACTGTGATGAGATTGGATTGTTTCTTGAGTTGCCTTCCATGATATGCTTGACTAGAGGTGGATGACCCAACTCTTGACTAAGGATAAGTTGAGGTTACTTCAAGAAGTACTCCCTTATGTTATGATGATTTATGTGCATTGATTATGTTTATGACTTATGTTGTTATCTCTTATGCTTATGTTGATGTTTATGTTGACTATCATATTTAGTACATGTTTGTACTAACACATCCTCTTGCCTACATTTCTTATCAAAGTGCAGGGTCCGGCGGTATCGACTCTCATCCCCGTGGCTAGGATCTTAGTAGAGCAAGACTTGAAAATTGGTGAGTCCTCATAGAAGTCGAGGATATGGCCACCATTTCTCTTATGTTCTTTTATTTTATGTTTTGAACACTATTGTATGGGCTGTGTCCCAAGATATTCATGTTTTAGATGCTTTGAGACAAGTGTAATAGACTTCCGCTTTTTGATATAAAACTTTGATGCTAGTTGAAAAATGTTTTAAATTTCCGCTTATTTCTACTATCTTAGGTAAGTGGCTTATATGAGGCCTCTCGGGGTCTGGTATGCCAAGTTACATCTAGGGGGTACCCTTAGGTCATGATACCTTCGAAACGTTAATAGTACACTCCTACTGCACATCGATCCGTGGGTTATAGAAGACCGAACATGAATGAAATGTGGTGACTTGGTCAATCAATCCATGATGACCCAAACACTATCCACACCCCTTGAAGTTTGAGGAAAACCCATAACAAAATCTATAGCGATGCATTCCTATTTCCACTCCGAACTTGGTAATCTCTAAATTCACCATCAGATCACAAATGCTCGGCCTTCACCTGCTGGAAACACTAGCAATGGGACACATTGTCCGCAATATCTCTTCTCGTACCACTCCACTAGTAATACTCTCTTAAACCACAATACATCTTCATAGTGATTGAATGAAAATACTATTTGGAGTCGTGAGCATCGTGAAGAATTAACTAAATATATTCCCTAACTCTAAGAAGACAAATATGATCATCAAACCTCAGAATACCATCCTCATCCAAGGTGGCCTACTTGGCATCACCTCACAACACTCGATCTTGAATAGTACTAAGGCATCGTCCTCGATCTGTCCACCACGAATCTACTCCAACAATGACGAATGAACTCCATCATAGGCAAAAATGCACCAATTGTGAAATATCAAGGCGAATAATCCTATTATCTAAATATTGAATGTCCAAAGAGCCTCAAAAGGATCCATCTCAATATAAGAATTTATAGCTATTATTAAAAGAAAACTCAATTGAAGGAAAATGAGCATCCCAATGACCGTTGAAGTCAATCACGTGATCTCTTAGCCTAATTTCTAAAGTCTGTATAGTATGCTCGGCTTGTCCACCGGTCTAAGGGTGAAAATATTTGCTAAGTTTCACTTGAATACCAAGACCTTTCTGAAATAGATTCCAGAACAGAGACGTAAATTGAGTACCACGATCGTAGAAAATGGACAAGGGTACTTCATGCAACCTCACCATTTCCCGAATATAAAGCTTAGCATACTCTTCCACTAAAAAGGAAGTCTTAACAAGAAGAAAGTGAGCCAATTTAATTATTCCGTCAACAATAACCCAAATCTAATCAAATTGGTGAAAAGTACTAAGTAAACCCGTGATGAAGTTCATATTTAAATCTTCCCACTTCCATGTAGGAATACTAATGATTTGAACCAAACCACCTGGTCGCTAATGCTCAACTTTTAGCCACAAATTCTATAATATCCTTCTTCATCCCACTCCACCAATATACTTCTAGCAAATCATGTTACATCCATGTCGCTCCAATGTTAATAGTGTTGCACCCAAACGCACACGCAAGTCTATGCGGTCGTGCAAGTATTTAAGTGGCTCTTTTCAAGAGTCGGGTATCGTACCCACATGGACTTAAGATTAAATTTATTCAATCTTTCCACCAATTTCAATTCGAAACAAGTGTAATCAAGAAAGGTGAAGTGGATTTTAAGATGATCAATTATCTAATTATTACTATTAACTAATGCAATACAATTTCAAGAAGGTTTAAACAATGACTTGAGAAATTCCAGGGATGCAACTTACTTAAGGATTCGTTTATAATATCTTATTAAAATGGATTTCTATTAATTATCGAACCAATGATTTCAGGGTTAATCGTATAATTATGGTCTCCCGACCTCTAATCGCCTATGATCATTGGCAGCCTACTACATCATTGAGCAGGGATAGACTGAATCAATTACCGAGCATTATTATTTCATCTTGTTAGTTAACCAAGCAAGGTTTCTAGGTGTGTCCATATCCAAGATAAAAATCAACCCTAAATCTAGAGAAGATCATGCTCCTATTGCCCTACATTCTATCCTCTTATTCCTCTCCCGAGTTCAATTTGGACAAGACATTTATTTCTGTGTTAATTAAGTATGAAATACTAAAACAAGAACAAAAGATTGATTCATATGATGATTAACTTCAATCCTTTAAACTCAATGAAACACAATCATCCAGTAGCCACAACCTTATAACTAGGGAAATTAGCTACTCATATCACGATTCTCAATTTTGCAATGTTAAATAACATAAAGAGATCGAATAGAATAAAGTTTAGGAATGAACCCTAAGACCAGATGAAAAAGCTCCCAAAGTCGTCTTTCTTCCAAACCCCAAAAAAGAATAATTAATAAAATAAAACTCAATTCTATTTATATTAAGGAAAAATGTCCCAAAATTGGCGCATACGTCCTGGACATGGAGGCCTTCATAAAATTTAGTTGCGAGCGAACAATTTCTCTCTACATCACGGAGAGAATACGAGGTCTTCTGCCTCAAAATTTAGCACTCAAACAAATAATAAATTCCCTCTCCCCGATGCGGAGAGGATACAGAGCCACCTTGTTCTTCATTTTTATTTTAGTACGAGGGTCTACGATCGTGCACTAGAGAATCAATTTGATACATGGCTAATCACAACGAGATGCAAAGAGTTCACATATTGTCTATGCAACTTCATTTTGCCTCATCGTAGCCGCACATTCATGTTCTTTCGATCATAAGCACTATCCAAGTCATCGTTATTGATCAAAACCGATACTCAAATTTGCAAGAGAATAGTCACATTCTAAACTTACAAGAGGTGGCAATTTTTTTCCGGAAGGGTAAAAAATCATTTACAATTAAAAGCAAGGAGTCACAAGCTCAAACCTTCCACAAATAGCAGTGTATAACACGAATTTATCTCAAAGCCCAATATATAAACAAAACTAATATGCACAAAGGTAGGCCTCACCCCACCACAAACAAAAATCATTTGTCCTCAAATGCGAACGAAAATATCTGAAAGTAAAATAAAGTAAGACAGAGAGGGAGGTAAAGAGGGGGTCTTGTCTATGCAGTCGCTCCATCTGTCTGGGCATCAGTGCCTGGTGTATAAGTCTGGACTCGGGGCTCTGTACCCGGTTCACCTTAGAAGGACCAGCAGTACTAGATCCACTAGGAGCTGCTATGGATGTATCTGTCAAAGAAGCCTGCACAACAACATCTACCATGGCCTCCTCTATCTCAGTAAGGCCCTCATATCCTTGCCTTTATCTCCAGGTGGAGGTTCTTGTCGTCCCTTCTTTGGAGGATTTTATCCCCCTTCATTTATAGCGATACCCTGTACTATTTTCTGGGGTGGCACGGCAATATTGGTCTTTACCATATCTCAGAATACTCAGAGTTCTCCATGCTAGACTCAATAAAATGCAAGCACAACCCCACAATATTTAACCGGTTTTAAGGCACAAAAGTACGGGACTTTAACAATATAAACACTACGAGCAATATTTTCACAGGAATAAGAAAAAACAATTAAGATTGGAGAGGCCTAACACACATCACTAAGAAATATCATTGCAAATGAGTACAAAATCGATAAAATAATCTTGGGGTTCGGAAAACCAACCTTTTATGCCGATTAATAAATATTGATATGCTAGGTGGCAAAGTGATCCAAAGTCTGAGCAACAATCAACAACCAAAATACTTATGGAATGCAAAAATATAGAAAATACTAACTAGGTGTGAGTTTGTCAAGTTTGAAAGTGAGCAAAAGTGAGGAGTTTTAAACTTTAAAACCTTTGGCCGTTTCAAGCTGTCCAGTACGCACCCATTCGGCGACATTAATCGCACTCGCCGATCCACTCCGTGATTCGCCGAGTGGTCACTTACCTCGCTGATTTCTATAGGATCTTCAATTTCTTGGGGGTCAAGACGACGGTCTTAATCCTGGTCACCGACCGGGTTGGCGATTCGCCAAACTGTTCTTGAGCTCGCCGAGTTTTACAAGCTCTGAGTTGCATTTGTGTTGAGCCAAACGGCGGATCAAGTCGGGCACGCCGACCTCTTCGGCGATACACTGACTGGATCATTTGCTCATCAATCTGCATTTTCCCAACACTTTCCTCATTTAAACCTGCACAACCAACACACCATTATTTCTAAAATAAACATAAAGCGATAAAACCTTGGGTTTCCTCCCAAGAAGTGACTTATTTAATGTCGTGGCATGACGCAACTCCTCACTCAAGTTCCATTAGTGAGGTTTGCCTCATTTTCATAAGGTCACCAATCTTTTGGCTCTGGGTAGAGAGAAGATAGCACTTGGTCCATTTGGGACCTTTGTCATCATTTACACTCATTCTTCCTGTTTCAACACACAAACAAGAAAAACAAAACTAGAAATTAAGTAAATATCACTATAACTAACAAGAAGAAAATTCAATTGAACTAAAAATTCTCAATTAACACCACTCCCCAGCAACGGCGCCATTTTGATGTTTTGCGTAATCAACGACACAACTTCCAGTATGAGTGTCTACGATCGTGCAATAGTATAGTAACCCAACCAAGGATTGGGGTCGTGTCCCAAGGGAGCTGTTTTGAGAATTAATAGAGAAAATAAAATTTATTGTAACTAGTCATAGCTAAAGATATTAGCAATTAAAAGTATTGTAAATTAAAGGGGGACACAAGAGTGTCAAATATCTAATGGGTTTTTTTGTCACTAGTAAGTAAAAACAACAATATAAACAAAGATTTCTAAATAATGAGAGGGGATTCTTGGGATGTGACCGAAATACGTGTTAATCTAAATCATTGGGTACATGTTTTTGATAGAAAATTTATAGAGTAATAATGACTAGGCTAAGCTTTACGTGGGAATAAATTCTCTCTCGAGCAACTTACCCCATTTCAAATGGGTTCCTCTCGGACACCCACTTGCCGCATGAAGACCAGCCTACGCCTTACCCCACTCACTCTCTCGAGCTGAGTATTAGGATATGGGACTAGGGTTCACTCTCTCGAGTTGAACCTCATGTCGACCCACTCCTTAAGCAATCAATCTAGTAGTCTTGGTTTCACAATGTCTCTCTCGAGCAAGCCGAAAACACATAAATAAACTTGTATTTGCAACTACAAATTTGTTAGATTCATCCACAACTACTAGACGAAATCACCATTAAACTACATCTAATCTATCAGCAAGAAAGACCCAACAACAATCTTAACCCATATTTGCTAAATCACACCCCAAGAATTGGGGTTTTTAGCCAAACATCAAGAGATAGAAATTTATACCTACATGAGCCTGCATTCAAATGGGTATGAAGATTTAAGTCTTGTTACAGGCCAAGAATGAAGAATCTAAGAGACCCAAGTCCAAATCCTTGAAGATGAAACCCTCTTCTTCTTCAAGTTTTCAAAACCCTCTCAAACTCAGAGCAAAAAATAAAAAGTACTAAAAATTATATTAATTTGTTCCACACTTAAAACCCTGATACTAAAAATCTGATCTCAGTGAGTATTTATAGTTTTCAAAAATCTGTGTTGCAGCGGATCCTTCATCGACATTAGTTGGAATCGCCGATCAACTCGGTGATTCGCCCTTTGGTGTAGTTCATCGTCGTCTTTCAGCATCCTTCAACATCGTCGTGCTCTGGGTCATTGGGCGACATAGTACTGCCTCGTGGAACTTCTCGGCGATACACCGACTGCTCCCTATTTCCACCGACTTGATCATTTCCTTCAGGGCTCAGCACACTGGAACAAAATTCGAAGTAAGACCCTTCGACGACTAACCAAGTGGACTCGGCGATCCTTAGGCCTTCATTTCTTCGTTCTTTTCAGCCTTTTCATTCCTTTTTGTGATGTAGTGTCCATGCTTTCCTTCAAACTTCAAATACCTGAAACTCATTAGATATTGAGATAAAATAAGCATTTGAGGACACAATTTCTATTAAACTATAGCCCTAAATGAGTCCAATTTGTGGACTCATCAGTTTCCACTTTTGTGCTCATTTCTTGTTTTATCATCACCTGCACAACTAATCATATTGGTTAGTCCAAATGAATTAATATGACTCAACACTACTAACAACTAGCAAATATATTCCTAAACATGGCCAAAACATGGGTGTTATTTGGTTCCTAAGCATACAATACACCCAAAATCAAATAGAATACTGAGATTTATGAGCTTTTGTCATAATCAGATTTCTCAACTTATCAACATTCAGAATACACAATTGACCTTGAGATAGAAGTATACCATCTCCCATTAGAAGAAAGCCTCAATGGCTTTTTAAGAAACCAGTTTCTTAAAATCAACTAGTATCGTATCAAGGTCTTGCTTAGCTTTCACATTTGATATAAAAGACAATTTGGAACCATTCTGGAAATCATACCACCTTTGTTATAATGGACCTAGCGATCACCCAATCGGT
Source organism: Solanum chiquidenum (assembly GCA_029582725.1). Taxonomy (NCBI): domain Eukaryota; kingdom Viridiplantae; phylum Streptophyta; class Magnoliopsida; order Solanales; family Solanaceae; genus Solanum; species Solanum chiquidenum. The sequence continues at coordinate 6,067 of JAJOOS010079957.1, read as the reverse complement.
CCAACCCATGGACATCACGAACTAACTCTTTCTTACCATCCTCAACATGAGCAACATTTCCCATCGATAGTCGACCAAGAGAATCCTCCATGATATTCACTTTAACCTGATGATAAAGGACAATTATCTTGTAATCCTTCAATAACTCAAACACCCTCCTTTGGCAAAAACTCAAATCCTTTTGATTGAACACATACTTCAAGCTCTTGTTGTCGGTAAACACATCTACATGAACACCATATAAGTAATGCCGCCAAATATTTAGGGCAAACACTAGCGCTGCTAACTCTAAATCATGAGTCAGATAACTATTTTTGTGAACCTTCAACTGCCTTGAAGCATAGGTGATGACTTTCTCATGTTGTATCAAAACACAACCAAGAGCAATGATTGAAGCATCACAATAGACCACAAAACCATCCAATCCTTTATGGTTATGTTAAGATAGGGGCTGAAAAGAGTCTATCCTTCCACTTTTGAAAACTCTTCTCACGAGCTTACGACCATAGGAATTTCAACTTCTTTTGAGTAAGTGTCATCAAAGGCAATGTAATAGATGAAAATCCTTCCATAGTCCTTCTATAATAACTGGCCAAACCCAATAAATTATGTATATATGAAGTGGACTAAGGTTTAGGCAAATTATTATAACCTCGGTTTTCTTAGAATCGAGTTGAATAACCTCACCAAAGATAATATGGCCAAGAAACGCAAAATACCTCAACCAAAACTCACATTTTCTAAACTTAGTACATAATTCACGATCCTTGAGAATTTGTAACACAATCCGCAAATGCTCAAAATGTTAATCCTCACAATGGAAGTACATCAAAATATCATCAAAAAATACAATTATGAATATGTCAAGATATTACTTGAAGTCCCTATTCATCAAATCCATGAACCATGCCGGGGCATTAGTAAAACCAAAGGACATCACGAAATATTCATAGTGACCATACTGAGTTTGAAAAGCCTTCATTGGAATGTCACTCTTCTTCACCCTCAATTGGGTATAACCCAATCAAAGCTCATATTTGAGAAGTAACTCACTCATCGGAGTTGGTTAAGTAAATCATGTAACCTTGGAATAGGATACTTATTCTTTATGATAACCTTAGTCAATTGCCAATCGTCAATGCATATTTGGAGAAAACCATCCTTCTTTTTAACAAACAAAATAGGAGTACCACATAGTAAGATACTCGGTCTAATGAATCTCTTATCCAATAGATCTTTCAACTTATCATGTAACTCCTTAAATTTTGCCGGGCCATATGATAGGGAGGAATAGAGATAGGTTGCATGTCTAGGAGAAGATAAATACCAAAGTCTATTTCTCTTTTGAAGGAATTCTGAGAAGGTCATCAGAAAAAACTTCTGGAAACTTATTTACAATCGAAGCTGACTGAAGAGTGGGGGTTTTGGAATCTGTATCCATAACTCGTACAAGATGATTACTACAACCTTTAAAAGTCATATTCCTGGCCTTTAATCAAGATATGAACTAACCCTTAATAACATAGTTTTCCCCTTCCCATGACATGTAGGTTCATTTGTAATCTTGAATGTGACAAATCGGGTCATGCGTCTACGGAAGCATAACATGTGTGAAGTCAATCCATCCCAAGAATAACATCAAATTCTAGCACATAAAGCTCTACAAGATCTACATAAGTGACTCCATGAGAAATGGATATAGGACAACTTTTATTAACTCTCTTAGCAATAATAGAATCACCAATAGGAGTAGAGGCATGAAAGGGATTAGAAAGGATTTTGGGACCAACATCAAATCTCATTGCCACATAAAGAGTAATAAAGGATAACATAGCACCCGGATCAAGCAAAGTATAAAATTCAAGGGGAAATACTTTTAACATTCCAGTCACCACATTCGGAGAACCCTCGTGATCTTGTCGAGTCTGAAGAGAATAGAATTTGTTTTGCTTCTAAGCACCCGTAGTTGGACCACTAGGCTGAGTTTGCCTTCCATCTCTTCCCTTAGTAGCACGTAATGGACAATCTCTCCTCTTATGGCCCCTCTTTCCATAATGAAAGCAACCATTTGTGCCGGACAAACATACACTTTGGGAAAGTAGTTACCGAAGATCCACCACTATTTCCTCCTTGAGGCTTAGGGTTAGACACCATATCCTTGTTGGACTTAGAGGTCGGAGCATTAGAATATCCTTGACAAGAAATCCTTTGTCGATATTTAGAACGACCTTGTCAAACATACACAGTATTAGAAAATCATCATCACCGGTCCTTGCCCTTTCCTTGAGTTTCTCTTCTTCAATTTATTGGGCATGTATCATCAGAAGAGATATATGCATCTCCTTGATTAACATAGATGTTCAGCATTCTTTGACAACTAATCTGATACACCCGACACAGACTTACTCATCTTTGACTGGAGTCGGCAACCATAGTTGGAGCATACTTAGCCAATTGGGTTAACTTCAAAGCATACTGCTTCACATTCATATTCCCTTGTCACAAATTAATGAACTCAAGAAATTTTGCCTTCCACATCTTAATAGGAAAGAAATGATCAAGAATATCTCCCTTGAATTTCTCCCAATCATGGTGACTCGCATTAACAACCCTCTCACATTTCCATTGTTCAAACCACACTTGAGCAACAACCTTAAGTTTATAAGCGACAAACTCTGCCTTCTCTACCATAGACAATCCCATAATTCCGTCTATCTTGTAAACCTCATCAATGAACTTTAGTTGATCCTTATTCACTTTATACCCATGAAACTTCGGTGGATTCATCCTAGTGAAGTCCCTTATCCTTGTCACCATCGTACCCACATTTGGGTTCATGCGAGCAATGGCCACTCTATTAGCTTGGGATGTTTTAGCTTGAGCCAACACTTGGAAAGCGGCTTAGAATTTGGCATGAGTCACTTGCTCTGCCAAAGGGTCAATCGAAACATGAGGAACCTCGGGCTCCATATTGTAACCCAAATTCCTTCTCACATAAGCTATTTCATGGGCCATATCCTGAAAAGCATCAAACAAGATTTAGGAGAATGATCTTTATAGAGATAGACTTTGGATTTTGCTTGGGTTTAATCTTTCTCGATTATAAATCATATAGAAATTTATGGCACGACTTAAATGTAATTAACAAAGTGAAGTTCCTAAAATGCTTTGTGGCCACTTATTCATAAATGTGGCGAGATTCACATTCATTAAGAAGACTCTACTCAACCAGGCTTGTGAGTCATCCTAAGACCATTTTTAAAATAGTGCTCTGAATACCAAGTTTGTCTTAACCTAAAGTACACTCTACACGTGACATGGCATACAAAACCCCGATAGGACCTACACAAGACACATGACATACATACAAAACAATATAATAGAAAATATGAGAATCTAAATAAGAAAGCCTCATATCATCAAAGAGTTTGACATAAAAGTGGAAGTCTAATCATAGTCTTGAAGAGTCAATATAATACAACAAAAGAGTGGTTGGGACGTCACATGTACACCACATACAATATCGGAAAATTAAACACATAAGAAATGTAAACATAGGTGACATAGTCCTCGGTACATGACGACTCACCAACTCTTCAATCACCAAAGAAATCCATTAGCCACGAGCGGCAGGACGATAAGGGCCGGACCATACATTATGAAACAATGTAGGCACAAGTATGCATTATTATATGCAATGTACTAAGTATGAGGGATATGCATAAAAATGTTAAACATGATTATAAGGGGACATAAGGAAAACACGATATGCATGACCAAGCATAAACATAGTAAAACATATAAAGAAGAAACATAAATAATGAACATGGTCAATGAATCTTAAAATCATAATGAAAGCTTCATAAAACCTTTGAAAGTTACTTAGTTCATTTTGTGGGATATTTATCACTAACCGACATAGACCATGTGAGCTATAACACGGAATCCGGTGTCTTTCTCCCACACTGAAAAGAGATTCCCCCTTGCAAAGCTAAGGACCATGAATTTCCAGTTTAGGTGGATCCTGTCCTTCTAAGACAATCCTACGGAGGCACGTTGTTAGGGACAAGGAAATTGCTACTAGAGTCCCGACCTCTACTAACGGGAGAGCCTCCATCTCAATTTCCTCCTGATGCTAAGTAAAAATCCTAAATGAGTGATCACATTCTCAAACATATCATCATACGTGGAAAAGAAAAATTAATTTACTAATTCAAGATTAAGTCATCATAGAGTAGCTCCGTAAACCATTATCCTAACGAATGTGAGAAAACCTTTCACCAATCATGAATTCTTAATATGGGAGAAAACCTTTCACAATTCATGCATATGTGAGAAAACTTTTCACAATTCATGCATATGTGAGAAAACTTTTCACAATTCATGCATATGTGAGAAAATCTTTCACAATTTCGTTGATGCTCATCTTAAAAGTAGCCTTATTTTATAAAACATTCTTTTCGTAACTCATGCACTACTTTCATAAATAATCATTCACAAGCTCAAAGATTTCTTGATAAACTCACATCTTCACAAATCCATAATCAAAATCATGAATAATGCATGGTCTTATAGAACTGTTTCGAAATCTTTGAAATTGAAATTGAATAATTTAAATCACGTCAATTAAGACCCATAAATATCACATGAAACTCTTAGCAATTTAGGTGAAATTTAATTGGAAACTTATAAATCCTTTGGGACACATTGGATAAATGGAATCCAATGTTAAAATCCCACATACATATATGATCAAAGCCCAAAATCAATTGACAAAAAAAAAGGCTTGAAGCTTGAACCCTGGTTTCTTCCTTGAGACTTGAGAGAATTTGGATAGGATGAATGTGGATGGGAAATGGGGATTTGAGAGAATAAGAGGATTTGGGTAGATTTAGGAGTTAAAAGGTAGTTATATGTCTTAGAATTAGGGTCAAAACGACATAGTATAGGTATTAAATGCATAGAAAAAGACCCAAATACCCTTAAAAATAACTGTCGGATGGCTTCTAGTTTTAGACCTACGATTTATTGGACTTTCTATGACCCGTACTGGTCAACCATAGAACCAACTTCAGTAACCCAAAATTATTTTAACTTCCCACAAGACATTCCTACCGCCTCTCAAACTTTCTATGACTTGTAGAGCTAACTCGTAGAACGCAAGTCTGAGTCCAAAATTTCACTACGATTAGGACCCCTATATGGAACCCATTTATGACCCTAGTCCAAACGATGTCCCGTGTTGTTCACTCGTAGGTCAAAGTTTAGAAATTTTAATTCTTCCTAAACTCAATCTCATTCCTATGAGTGTCATGTATGACATGTAGACATTTCTACGAACCCTAGAATTGTCTCGTAGGACATAATAAGTAGCCAAACCATGAAGTCCTTTCCTTTTCCAATTTCTGAGGTGTTAGAGTATCTTCCCATTGGGACATTCATCTTTGAATGGGACTCAAGCTAGCATGAATAGAATATGAAAGAAACTAACAACCTAACATAAATGTATATCTCATCAAAATGGACATAAACATGGAGAATCACTCTAAGCTAAATCACAACATCAAAATCATGTTTTTTTTCATGAACATGCATGCATATGGAAACATGAGAATAGCTAAACCGAATGATTCTGAAAGAATGAACCATGAAGAACTAATACCTCAATCTAGAGTAGGAATGGAGGAAAGAGAGGAGGATATTGTGACATCATATCGGCCTCAGCCTCCCAATCAATTAATTCCTCCAAAAAACCTTAGGGAAGCAACTTTTTTATTTCTAAACATCCAGACTTGCCGGTGTAAAATCTCAACCTGAACCTCTTTATACGATAGACTTTCTTTAACTCCCAAACCTTCCAAAGGTAAAATGGATGTCATAACACACTTCTTCAATAAAGGGAGATGGAATATCTTATGTACCGATGCATTAGCAACTCAAGTTCATAAGAAACTTTGTCAATACGCCTAAAAATCTATTATGGGCCAACACAACGAGAACTAAGCTTCTCTTTCTTTCAAAACCTTATTACACCCTTCATGGGAGAAATTTTCTAATTGACCGAATC
>JAJOOS010079954.1:0-38904 GCA_029582725.1 Solanum chiquidenum | reverse complement strand
TTGTATAAGAGGCTTAGGAAAAATCCTGTTCCTTGGAGCACTGAACAAACTAAAGCTGTCATCCAAGTTAAAACTCTTGTACAAACCATCCCTTGCCTAGGAATCCCTAACCCAGGTGCTTTTATGATTGTTGAGACTGACGCGTCTGATGCAGGTTATGGAGGAATCCTTAAACAAAAAGTAGATTCTGAATCTACGGAGCAACTTGTTCGTTTCACATCAGGAATCTGGAATTCCGCACAAAAAACCTATTCTACTGTAAAAAAAGAGGTCCTAAGACAGTATATTTAGGTCATACTAAATATTGAATGTTCCCAATAATGATTACTTGAGAGAGGGAATCTTATCACAAGCCCATAATTCTCAATATTCCATTCATCCGAGAGACACCAAGATGTACCATGACTTACGGGAGGTCTATTGGTTCCTTGAACATGCAAATATGCTTAAATGTAAGGATAACTAACGGAACAAGTTAATAAGACTAAATTTACACAAGATTAACTGATATACAGGAGAGGGACTATGACCTAAAGCTAAATCTGAATCGGAAGGAAAAATGTGAGGACATTTGGTCATCATAGCTACTTCTACATCCAAGTAGCTCCCTCTACAGACTGATTCCTCCATAAAACATTTAGTGAAGCAACTTCCTTATTTTTCAACCTACTAACCTAACAATAAAGAATTTAAACTAGAACCTCTTTATAGGTGAGGCTATTTTTCACAACCACATTCTCTAAATGTACTATCGATGTCGGATCATCCACACACTTCTTGAACAAGGAAATATGAAAGACTGGATGAACAATTGTTACTTCTGCTGGCAACTCTAACTCATAAGACACATTACCATTCCTTTTTAAGATTCCGCAAGGACATATATACTTGGGACTGAGCTTTCCTTTCTTGAAAAATCCCATCACCCCTTTCATGGGTGATACATTTAGGAAAATCCAGTCATCAATTTCAAACTCTAAGTCCCTTCTCCTCATTTATGCATAGGACTTCTAACGACTCTGAGTTATCTTTAGTGTAGAGATGAAATTTCTCTATAGCATCATTAACCAAATCTTGCCCAATCAAGGATGTTGCACCTAGTTTGAACCAACCAACAAAAGACGTGCATTTACACCCATACAGTGCGTCATAAGGGGCCATTTGAATAGTTTAATGGAAGTTGTTATTATAAGAGAACTCTATTAGAGGTAGGTTATCATCCCAACTATCCTGGAATTCAATCACGCAAGCTCTCAACATGCCTTTTAAGGTCTGAATGGTACGCTTTACCTGACCATTCATCTGCGAAAAAAACATTGTACTAAAGTTTTCCTGAGTACCGAGACCTTTCTAAAATGACTTCCAGATATGAGATGTAAACTGAGGAACCCTATTGAGATGATAGACAAGGGAAATCCATGAAACCTGACTATCTCATTGATGTAGAGTCTAGCATAATCCTCCGATGAATCTGTAGTCTTGACTACCAAGAAGTGAGCTGACTTAGTTACTCTGTCCACTCTCACCCAAATGGAGTCGTCATGTCTGTGAGTATGAGGTAAACCTGTAATGAAGTTCATGTTTATCACTTCCCACTTCCACATAGGAATGATAATCTCTTAAGTCACACCTGCTCATTTTTATATTCTACTTTAACCTATTGAAAGTTAGGATACTTTGCCACAAAATCTGCTTTTACTCCTTGAGGTTACCTTCTAGACGTAACATGGGACCCAGGATTACAAGTGACCCCATGCTAACCTTGAGTCTCTAATATCATAACCATACTGAAAGTATAACTAAGTTAATAGAATCATTAATGTAAAATGAGTCAAACTAAAAGGACTCCAAATGAAAATATTACTAAATATCTAGGGGAAACAACTCCAAAACAACTAAACACTGGTTCTATGTCTGAAAGCCTCTATTACAGATGAGATGCTAGGAGAAGTCCCTAGATAACTCTAAAAATACTGAAATGAGTGATAATAAGCTAACTAAAACCAAAAGCATAAAGAAGCGTTCTCGAATTATGAGGACTTACCAATAATGTTGTTGAGTATGTGTTAGAAGTCGAGCTAAGCCTGATCTAGATGCCAGGCGCACAAACTTGCATCATACAACTCTATAGTGCAAAATATGTGTCAGTACTTTAAATGTACTAAGCATTCAAGATATAGATGGTTAGCTCAACAATATAAACTTAGCAATATAGACTTAACATGGAAGCAAGATGTATAAATGTATAACTGAAAACTGATCTAGATGCAATGACCAAGTAATAATGATGGAGATTACATGCTGAACTATATACTGAAGTAAATGTTTATAATATGGTCAATTCAATAAGAGTATGACAGTGGGAGCTACTATTAACCGACATAAACCTTGTTAGTTAAACGTGGAGTCCTATGTATACCCCCCATCGAGAGGACCCAATATACCTGTCTAGGAGTATAAAGGCATGACTATGGCGTGATCACTAAAATTGATGCCCAACATAAAGGACTTCTAAACCTACGTTGGCACGCAGTTCTAAGACTTTGAGGACACACTGAACTCTAGTCGAACTCAGTGCTAAGTCTACTTTCAACTAAATGCAAAGACAAAACGCAATTGAAATACTAAAAGATGCGGCATTCAAATTCTAAAGCATACTTTTTTGGTTGATTTGCCTAGCAAGTAAAATTGATGAATACAGATAGTAATACAAGCTATGGTTCTGAATTCTACTTATGGAAATATGCAAATATCTCAAAAATGTGTTATTTAGATCGTGGAAACTATACCAACTAAAATCATAAGGAATTACCAACGTTATGGAAACCCAGAGTTTGAACAATTTAAGAAAAATTTAAGAACTGATAGAATTCTAGGGACTTAATGGGTGAAAGGAACCCACTAGTGAAATCCCACGTACCTGGTGTTGAATTTGAAGAAGGCCTCTGTTTTTTCTTTGAGAAACAATTACCTTTTTTCTCTTCATTTTGTTCTAAGTTAGATGATTTTTTGGAGAATGAGGGTTCTGCGTAGTTTCTGACTAGATTATTAGGCTAAGACTGAGTAAGAGGACTCAGTTTAAGCATTAAACGACGTAGTTTAAGTACCAAACGCATAGGGTAAAATACCAATGCGACCCTAACTTCAAAGCTGACGAAGTGGCTTCAAGACAAGCTTCACGGGCAGTCCAGAGAACCACGACCCATCAAGTGTGTCGTGAAGATGCTATGCCCAATAGGGCTTCACTATTTCGAGCATAAATTTTTACTCCGAGCTTGGAAATAACAAACACGGTGGTGTTGGAAAGAGTATTTAGAGATATTTAATTTGATAGGTCATGGGGCACCTAATTAATTTTATGCTGAGAGATATGATCGTTCGAAGTTGAACCTAAACTTTAAGTCTGCTTCACAATGACTTCATGGTCCGTGTGGAGGTTTAAAGACCATTTAGACATCTATGGTCCTTAACCAGTGACTTTGGGGGTGTAACTTCACGTAAAAATTGAAGAAACGACTTCAAGATAGCCTTCAAAGGCCATCTAGAGCACCATGGACCGTCAAGTGGTTCATGAAGATGCTCTACCCAATAGGGCTTCACTAAAACAAGCATTATGTTTTACTTCACGCTTGGAATTAGTCAAACTTGGTGGCGTTGGATAGATCTTAAGGCATAAATTATTTTTAGGCTAAAAGATATGATCGTTTGAAGTAGTCGCAACACTCAATACCTTATTTGGGTGAATCCTCCTTGACTGGGTGACTTTTACTGACCCCTAGACATGTCGCGCAAGTCACCACAGGCCGTCAAGGGAGCCATATATGTGACCTATCCCAGGGAAGTCCTGGATGGTCACTCACGACATCCTTAACAGACCCTGGTCCCTTTCACGGACAATCTAGGATATCTTGAAGGTTCCATGGTCCTTATTGGATTCGTGGACTTTCCCAAATTTTCCCTTTTACCCTTTCTCAAAGTCTGAGGTGTTACAATATTTCCCCCTTGGGATGATTCATCCTCCAATGAATACTAAACAAGCTGAGTATGGAGGGAAGGAACTACAATCCCTACTACTAAGTACGAGAAACTGATATCTAACTCAATTGAGTTTGATAAACATGCAAATATGCTGAAATGCAAGGATAACAGAGGGAACAAGATACTGATACTGAATTACACAAGAGTAAACTGAGAGACTGAAGTGAAACTATTACCTCAAGCTTAAACGGAATCGGAAGGAAAGAGGTTAGAATACTTGGTTGTCATGGTTGCTTTTGCTCCCCAATAATCTCCTTCTACGGACTGAATGATCCACCGAACCTTTATCTAATTGACTTTCTTATTTCTCAACCTATGAACCAGATGGCCAAGAATATCAACTGGAATCTCCTCATAAGTGTGGCTATCCTTCACAACAACACTCTCTTAAGGTACTATCGATGTCGGATCACCCATACACTTTTTCAACAAGGAAATGTGAATGAATGGATGAACCGTTGCTAGTTTTGCGGGTAACTCTAACTCATAAGCTACATTACCAACCTTTTTCAGGATTTTGTAAGGACCTACATACCTGGGACTAAGCTTCACTTTCTTTCCAAATCTCATCACCCCTTTCATGGTTGACACCTTAAGGAAAACCCAATCATCGATTTCAAACTTTAAGTCCCTTCTCCTCACATTTTCATAGGACTACTGACGACTCTAAGCTGTGTTTAGTCTATCTCTGATGAGCTGAACTTTCTCCATTGCCTCATGTACCAAATCTGGCCCAATCAAGGTTGTTTCACTACTTCGAACCAATTAATCGGAGACCTACATCTACACCCATACAGTGCTTCATAAGGGGCCATTTGAATATTTGAATGGAAGTAGTTATTATAGGAAAACTCTATGAGAGGTAGGTGATCATCCCAATTACCCTTGAAATTGATCACTCAACCACTCAACATGTCCTCTTAGGTTTGAATAGTACACTATGCCTAACCATTTGTTTGTGGATGAAATTATGTACTGAGATTTACTTGAGTACCAAGACATTTCTGAAATGATTATTAGAAAGGAGAGGTAAACTGACAGCCCCTATTTGAGATGATAGACAAGAGAATCCCATGCAACTTGACTATCTTGCTGATTTATAATATCGCGTAATCCTCCGATGAATCTTTAGTTTTGACAGCCAAAATGTGAGCCGACTTAGTCATTGTATACTCTATCACCCAAATGGATTCATGTTGTCTGCGAGTACGAGGTAAGCCCCAAATAAAATCCATGTTTATCACTTCCCACTTTCGAGTAGGAATGATAATCTCTTACGTCACACCTCTAGGTTTCTGATGTTCTACTTTAACCTGTTGACAGTTAGGACACTTAGACACAAAATCTGTGATGTCTCTCTTCATGTCGTTCCACCAAAAAGGATTCTTGTAGGTCAGGGTACATCGTAGTGCAACTAGGATAAATAGAATATCTAGAATTATGGGCTTTTGTAAGGATTTATTTACGCAACTCACCCACATTAGGAACACATAAGGAACCCTGGTAACGAAGCAAACCATCTCCCCCTTGGAAGAAAACCTCTACTCTCTACCCATGAAATGCACCTTTCAAATTAAATTATATAGGATCACAATCATAATTTTCCTTAACCTCTACCACCAATGAAAATTCTGATCCATTTTAAACTATCACACCACCATCTGACGTGTCCATAAGGCAAACTCCTTAGCGAGCAAGCTGGTGAACATCTTTGGATAATTCTTTCTTCTCTTCCCCAACATGTGCTATACTACCTATAAATAGTTTGCTGAGGGCGTCAACTGCTACATTGGCCTTACTCGGATGGTAGAGCACATTCAGGTCATAGTCTTAGAGGAATTCAATGTATCTCCTCTAGAGAATATCAACTCTTTTTGTGTGAACCAATACTGGAGGCTCTTATGACCTGGGAACACATAAACATGAACACCATACAAGTAGTGTCTCCAAACCTTTAGGGAAAACACTACTGCAAGTTTGAGGGTATGAGTTGGGTAATTTTTCTCACAGACCTTAAGTTTTCTAGAAGCATAAGTTATGACCTTACCTTGTTGAATCAACACACAACTTCAGCTGACCCTAAATACATCACAATAAACCACATAAGTGTGTGAACCATCTTGTAAAGTTAAGAAAGGATTTGTAGTTAAACTAGTCTTCAATTCTAAGAAGCTTTTCTCACACTCATCTTACCATAAAAAAAATTGATAGTTTTTAAGTCCACTAGGTCAATGGGAAGCTATGGATGAAAATCCTCCAACAAACCACTTGAAGTAATGAACCAAACCCAAGAAACCTCTTATATCAGTCGAAGAGGTGGGACTAAGCCAGTACTGTACTGCCTTATTTTTCTAAGAATCCACTCAGATTCCTTCGCTAGATTCCTCATAATCAAACAAAGAGACTGACTGTAACTAGAATTCACATTTGGTGAACTTAGTAAATAGTTGGAGATCTTTGAGGGTTTGCAGAACAAATCTCAGATGAGTCGCATGCTCTTCCTCACTCTAAGAAAAAATGAGGATATCGTCAATAAAGATGATGAAGAACAAGTCCAAATATTGTTTGAACACCCTGTTCATTAAGTCCATGACAGTTGCATGACCATTTGTTAGTCCAAAATACATAACTACAAATTCATAGTGACCATGCCGAGTACTGAAGGTTGTCATCGCGATGTCATTATCCCTGACTCAGAGCTGAAAATAGCCGGATCTAAGGTCTATCTTAGAAAAGTATCTAGCACCCTGAAGTTTTTCGAACAAGTCATCAATCCTGGGATGGGATATTTATTTTTTACCGTGACTTTGTTCAATTGACGGTAGTTAATGCACATTCTAAGAGAACCGTTTTTCTTTTTCACAGACAACACTAGAGCACCCCATAGAGAGATACTTGATATAATGAAGCCCTTATCTATAAGGTATTTCCAATGTTCTTTCAATTTCTTAAGCTTGGATGGATCCATTCGGTAAGGAGTAATCAAAATAGGCTGGGAATTTGGAAGAAGTTCAATTCTGAAGTTGATTTTCCTTTCGGGAGGAACTCGGGGAAGATATTTTGGCAACACTTCTCAAAATTCATTTACGACTGGAACTGACTCAAGAGTTGGGGTCTCGGAGGTTGAGTCCTTAACCCAAACAAAATGATAGATATACACTTTAGAAATCACTTTCCTAGCCTTAAAGTTACATATAAATAGACTTAGAGGCACTGAGTTACCTCCCATCCACTTTAAGAATAACTAATTTGGAAACTGAAATTGAACGATCCTAGTTCTACAATCGACTAAGAAATAACAAGAATTTAACTAATCCATGCCTAGAATGATATCAAAATCTATCATTTCCAACTCTACAAGGTCTGCTTAGGTGACTTTCTGAGAAACTGTGACAGGTAAATTTTTATATACCCGTCTAGCTATAACTAGGTCACCAACTTGAGTACAGACTGAGAAGGGTTCTAAGAGTGTTTTTTGACTAACCATGATGTTTACTGCTATATAGGGAGTTACAAAGGAAAGTGTAGCCCCTGGATCAAACAATATATAAACATCTAACTGGAAGACTTGTAATGTACACGTTACCACATCATGAGAATCTTCCCGGTCCTGGTGTGCTTGAAGAGCATACAACCTGTTCAGGCTCTAACCACAACTTGTACCAGACAAGGAACCCTGTTGAGTAGCGAGACCCGCTGGCGCTATTGACGTTGTAGACTGGGCCCTGTTACCTAATTTAATGAGAGTAACTCTATCAAAGACATTTCATCTAATTCTAAGCGTTAGTGGTCGTTAATCAGTATATAACCTAACTAAATGAGTTGGGGTCGAATCCCATAGGGAGCGGTACGTGTTTGAGAGTCAACTGGGAAGTACAAATATGATCAAATCAGTCATAGGAATAAACATTATCGAATCAAAACATCATTCAAATGAGGGGGTAACACGAATGTCAAATGGGGAGTTTAGTTTAGATTATCTACTACAACAGTGGCAAACAATACGAAATAACAATAATGACACATATTCTTGGGATGTGATTCGATTATAGGCAAATATAGATGAATGGGTAGTTGCAACTATTAGAAAATAGCTAGATATTAGTGAGTAAGCTAGGCTATAGAGGAGATAAACTTTCTCTCGAACAATTTACCCCGAATCAAGTTGATTTCTCTCGGACATCAACAAGCATGCAAAATAAGCACAGCCCACACCTTAGTCCATTCACTCTCTCGAGCTGAATATGTAGGATTGGGTTTAGGATTCACTCTCTCGAGCTAAATCCATGTCAACCCAATACCCATTGACCATCAATCAATAAGTTTAGTTGTAAAACCTCTCTCTTGAGCAAGCCAAAAACACAAGGGTAGATCTGCATTTGCAACTACTATTCTTAAATTAACCACAATTAATGATTGAATCACTTCTAAATAGCATTTAAACTATCAATTAGCAATACCCATAAACTAAATCAGCCCATAATCACACCCCGCTAGACATTATAAAAAGATAAAAATCATTACCAAATTGAGTTTCCATCAACTGGGTAAGATTGATTTCGCCTTCACAATGTTCCAATTCAAAGAATCTCAAAGACCCACTTCCAATTTCTCAAAAGTGAAAAACTTCAATTCTTCAAAGCTTAGGAAAAATTAGAGAAAACTTATCTCACAGTTTAAAACTCTAAAAATAATAATATGAACTCAGATATTATTCAATTGATACTAAACTAAATCTTTTAAAAATGTATTTATAGTCGCCAAAAATATGCTGCAAAAAGTCACTCGGCGAAGTTAGTCGAGTTCACCAAACCACTCAGCGAGCCGCCCTTTGGTCATTTCCATCGCCCTTCTTCCTTGGCATTCAGCATCCTAAAGGTCTATTACTTTGGGCGATCTAACACTGCATCGCGGAACCACTCAACGATCCGTTGACCGCTCCTTTCTCTAGCCAACTAGGTTCTTTCCTCCAAGGCTTGACACACAGGAACTTTAGGCGGTCAAGTAGACATTCAGCAACTCGCCAAGTGGACTTGATGATCACCAGGCTTGTATTTCTTCATTCTTTCAGCTCGCATTGTTCCTTTTAGCAAATTAGTGTTCGTGCTTTCTTCCTGAATCCAGATAACTGGAAATCAAGGGTTTTACATCAGTTATAGGCACAAAATAAGCATTTGAGGACACTAAATTCCAAATCTTGGACTCATCATTACCTCTGTGTACTTGCGTGACACGAGGGAAATCATTACAACCTATGAACAGACTACCACACCCAAAACACCCCTCTCTGCAATCAAGACACTTTTCTGGATGGTTCGTACCACACTTTGGGCAAGATGGAAAAGTCTTTTTACCTGAAGCACTCTTCTGAGACTTCGAGCTTGATGCCCTTTCTTTTTTATCTTGTCGAAACCTAGGTGATGGAGCACTATATGATGAAGGTGATGGGGCTAAAGATCCTTGTTGATATTGTGAGTGATTCCCACTGCCCGACTTATGCTGAGAGTATTCATAATTTCTTGTTCTAGCCTTTTTGTTATCCTTAGAAATTTTTTTAGCTTATCTCCCTCAACCTGCTTAGCATGGGTCATTAGTCTGGAGATATCCATATCCCCTAATAGGATAGCATTCCAGCACTCGATCTTCACCAGATCGGATACTCCAAAGAAGAACTTGCTTATTTGTTCTCTCATATCATCAACAATATGTGGAGCATACCTGGAGAGCTAGGTGAATTTTAGCCCGTAATTTTTGACTGACATCGAACCCTGCCTTAAGTTCATAAGCTCTTGAGCCTTAGCCTCCCTCATATCTCTCGGGAAGAACCTCTCCAGAAAAGAATGAGTAAAACAATCCAAAGTCAGAGGAGTTGCATCCACACCATTGTTGTCTTTCCACTATGTGACCTAGATATGAGCCACTTTCTTTAGTTGATAGGATTCTATCCCAGTCATTTGCATTACCTTAAGAACCTTCTTGACCTCATCAATGAAGTTTAGTGGGTCCTCCCAAACCTTCGACCCTAGAAACTCTAGGGGATACATACGTACAAAGTCTTGAATACCGTCTGCAGCTAACCAACCTATGGGGTTTGTAGGAACTAGGGCCTAGTGATTGTTCTTGTTGGGTATGGTCTGAGCAAAAATATAGACCACATTACAAACTGTGCATTTGTAACCTCATGGTTCTGGATTGGAGGAACTGCGTTAGCATTCCATCCATTTGCACTGGGATGTGGCATGATCTGAAATACAAAATGAAATATTAGAAAGGATAAGTTGAATCATACCCCACGCACAATAAGAATAGAAAAAGAAGTGAAGTTTTCTTAGAACACCTAGTAGGTTCCCCATAATAAGCGAGGCGCGCTTCACACAAATGAAATAGACTCTTCTTAGTTCGGCTTTAAGACACCCTACGAATCTTGAACCTGGATCTGATACAATGTATGTCATGCCCAAAGGCTACCCCTAGACGTAGCACACGACCTAGGATTAATAGTGACCCCAAGATAACCCTCAGTTTGGAAGATCACAAGCATACTGAAAATATAACTACATAAGCGGATAATTGTAAAATGAGTCAAAACTAAAAGGACTCAAAATAAAAATATAACTGAATATCTAGGGGAACAACCCAAAAAAAATGAACATTGACTCTATGTATGAATGCCTCTAATACTGATGAGCTGCTGGGACAAGTCCCCAACTTACTCTAAAATGCTGATAATGAGCTAAATAAACAAAAAGCATAAAGAAACATCCTCTAACTATAAGGACTAACCACCATTGTCACTGAGTATGGGTTGGAAGTCTAACTAAGCACGATCTGGATGTTGAGCGCCTGAACCTAGATCATACGATGATGTATCACAAAATATGTGTCACTACTTTGATTGTACTGAGCATGCATGATATAGATATTGAGCTAAATAATAAAAACTAAGCAGTATTTACTGAAAATGGAAATAAGTTGTACTAAAAACTAAGCTAGATGGAATGACCAAGTACTTATCATGAAGATAACATTCTTAACTCTATGTTGAAGTAAATGCTAATAGCATGGTAAATGCAATAACAGTATGACTGTGGGAGCTACTATTACTGTCATAAACCACCTGAGATAAATCTGTAGCCCGATGTATACACCCCATCAAGAGGACCAAATATACCGTGCAAGAGGACCAAGTTTGAGGCAAAGCATGAACACTACTTGGCAAAAAGGAACAAGACGGCTGAAAATATGAAGAAAAGAAGGCTTGAGGATCGCCTAATGCATTAGGCGAGTCGCCGAATGGCCTTAACCTCGCCCATACTTCCAGTGTGTTGAGCCCTGAAGGAAAAGATCAAGTCGGCGATCAAAATGAGAAGTCGACGTGTCACCAAACAATTTCACGAAGCAGTACCACATCGCCCAATGATCTAGAACGCAAAGATGCTGAAGGCAAAAGCTGAAAGGCGATGAAGCAGACCAAAGGGCGGATCGCCGAGTGCTTCGGCGATCCCGACTAACTGCGCCGAGTGGTCCTTTGCAGCATAACTTTTCAAAAACTATAAATACTCATTTAATTTTGTAGCTTAGTATCAAGTTGTAGAGAATATTTTCAGTTTTTAGTTTTTAGAGTTTTTGTGAGACATTGTTCTTGAGCTTGAAGGTTTTCAACTCCAAGAAATTAGAAGTGGGTATCCAAGAATTTTCATTCTAGACTCGTTTGAAGTAAATATAAATCATACCCTGTTGATGTTACTTCTATTTGGTATCTTTTTCTTCCTTTTCTCTATGTCTAGCTAAAACCCTCAATTCTTGGTGTGTGATTTTGGGAATATGGGTTAAATTTCATGTTGGGTATTGCTTGTTGTTAGTCTACTTGTTGTTTAAATGTGATTTCATTTAGTAGTTGTGTTTGAACTTAAAGGGATTGTATTTGCAAATACAATTTCACCTTAGTGTTTTTGGCTTGCTCGAGAGAGAGGTTTTAAAACTAAGACTACTAAATCAATAGCCGGTGCTTATTGGGTCATCATGGGTTCAGCTCAAGAGAGTGAATCCTAGGCCTTTTCCCACACATTAAGCTCGAGAGAGTGAATGGGCTAAGGCGGAGGCTATGCTTAATTGAGGCAACTCAGTGTTCGAGATAAACCGAGTTGATTCGGGGTAAGTTGCTCTAGAGAGAATTTACCCCCACTAAAGTCTAGCCTAGTTACAAATGTTCAGCAATTGACTATCAGTAGCATTTACTCGATTATATATTTTATCCCATATTCCTATCACATCCCAAGAATCCCGTCTCCCTATATTAGCTTCTTTGTATTTTCGCTGTTTTAGTTGTTAATCGACTACAAACCCCCATTGATAATTGACATTCATGTCAACTACTTAATTTATTATGTTTTTACTCGATAATGTTTTTATTTCTGGTTAACTCTAGCATATTCGCGCTTAACTCTTAATTCTCAGAAACTGCTCCCTTGGGACTCGACCCCAACACATTCGGTTGGGTTATATTACTAATGTACAATCGTAGACACTTGAATCGGAAGTTATGTCTTGATTACGCAAACATCATGCATTTTGACACGCTAACTTGGATCGGTTGCCACATGCAGGCATAATTATGGGATCGATTTCCATGTTCCGGCATAAACATTGGATCGGGTACCACGCTCCGATATGTTAACTGTTTGGGTTTGGGTTCCTTGAGAGGACTAATGATTTTATATAATTGTGTATCTTGAGGAATGTGAGTTGTTCTTAAATGATGATGATATTGTATATGTTATGTGTATGCATGTTATCATTTTTTTACTTGTGTATGTTACACTTAGTGGGATAGCCGTGTGATCCTACATGTACACTGTGGTTGTGTACAGAAACTACACTTGCTCTTTCTTTGTTGAGTACATGACATCTTCAAGCGGCTATTGACAGACCTCGCTTAGAAGATTAGTGATCGTTCGAATTCAAGGGTTAGCCAGTTATTCGAGGCTGCCATGAGCTCCTTTCGTCTATGTCCATATTTCGGACTTAGACTTTCTAGTTAGTTATTAGTTCGTTAGTTTGGGGTTGTGATCCTTCTTGTTTAGACTTTGGTTCATTGTTATATGTTTTGGTACATTGACTTTCAGGTTCTAGGTGTATTTTTGCATTGTTTAGTTGTTAGATCTTTTGGAAGTTTATGGGAACTTCAATTTTTAAATTTTATTCATGTTTTAATGTCCTGAAATATTGGTTTAGTTGCTTTGTTTTGGTTGTAGTAGTGGTTCTCCCACCGGAGGGTTAGTGTGGGTGCCAATCACGATGGTCTGGGTCGTGACAAAGTTTGTATCACAGCCTAGGTTCGTTGATCTCGATGTACCAAAATGAGTCTAGTAGAGTCTTGCTGAACGGTATGGGGATGCCTTAACTTTTCTTCGAGAGGCTATAGGACTTTAGGAAATCTCTCTGTTTTCTCTTGTCTCCTTTCGTGCTATGACTTGATTCCAATTGGTATCTAACCTCCTTCACTCTTCTGTCAGCAGATGGTTAACACTAGATTCAACGGCGTTAGGCCCATAGCTCCCATAAATGCTCCAAAAGAGGAATCTGCAATGAGAGGTCACGATCGAGACAGGGGTAGATCAAGAGCTAGGGGTAGTGGCCGAGTAAGAGTAATGCCTACTAAGAATGGAACACCAGTCAAAAATGCTCCCCAAAATGAGGCCCCTCCCGTGCATCATGAAGAGATAGAGGAGCATGTTGAGGTTGGAAATGTTGAGGAGGTTGGACAAGAAGAAGTGGTGTAAGATGAGACTACCGGTGTTCCTCCCATAAACCCAATGTTAGCTCAACAGATCATGTCATTCCATAAAGGGTTGGTTGGTCCTGGAGTGCTTCCTTCTGCTCAAACAACTCAAGCTCCCGTCAATCCTCCTATTGCTATCACTGTCCCCAAGGTGGGAGGGAATGTAAGTAATAATGCTCTCGTTCATCCTTTGTTGGGTTTTGTTATCACTGGTAATGAGCATGAAATGTTGACTAAGTTTTTTAAGCTAAAACCTCATGTATTTCTTGGTTCTGAGAGTGAGGATGCTTATGAGTTTATCTTAGATTTCTATGAGAGGCTTCATAAGTTGGGAGTTGTCTATTAACATGGGGTTGAGTTTGTGACTTTTCATCTTCAAGGTGAGGCTAAGCAGTGGTGGAGAGATTATATGGAATGTAGATCTTCAACTTTACCCCCACGCTCTTGGACGCAGTTTCGTGCTCTGTTTTTGTAGAAATATGTGCCTAGAAGTTTGAGAGATTACAAGAAGGATGAGTTCATGGCTTTGGAGCAAGGTGGTATGTGTGTGGCTGCTTATGAGACCAAGTTCCATGCTTTGTCTAGATATGCTTCTCTATTGGTGACTACTGAGGAGGAGAGGATTCGTTTATTTATTAGGGGATTAAACTCTAAGTTACATATATTATTTTTTCATATGACCTCTGCAGGGAGAAGCTTTAATGAGTTAACAGACTTTGTGAAGAAAGTGGAGGGGGTAAGGCGAGACGGTCAGGCTAAGGCATTGGCTAAAAGGGCCAAGAACTCGTGTAACTTTCAAGGTTCTTACTCCAGGGGGTCCGGAAGGCCAACACTTGCAGCCAAGCCAATTCAGTCCGCTATACCCGCCTCTAACGTTAACTACTCAGGAACACCATCTCATAATTTCATTCAGGATAGCCAGCGAGTCGCACCTTCGATGGGCGGTAGACCATCTTTTCATCGTACTTGCTCTAATTGTGGAGAACCTATTCATATGATGAGAGATTGTCCCCACCCACGAGTGTTAGATTTCGCTTAGCAGCACACTAGAGCAGTGGTACCCATGGGAAATGGTAATAATGGTAGCGGACGTCCACAAGGTGGGTGAGGAGGTAATCAGCGAGGCCATGAAGGTAGAGGAAGTGGTAACGTTGGCAGAGGAGAAACAAAAGTAGGCAGGGAAGTAGCTCATCAAGATGATAGGGCTCAGTGTTATGCCTTTCCGAGCAAGAATGAGGCAGAGGCGTCTGACGCAGTGATCACAGGTACTATTCTTATTTTTGACCGGATGGCTAATGTGTTATTTGATCCGGGTTCTACTTACTCTTATGTATCCATGCGATTTGCCTCAGAATTTGCTATGATTTACCCCCATCCATGTTTCTACCCTAGTTGGAAAGTCTGTCATAGTCACCCATGTCTATCGTGCTTGTCCTATTTTATTTAAGGATTTTCAGACTTGGGCTGATTTGGTGATTTTGGATATGACTGACTTTGATATAATCTTAGGCATGACTTGGTTGTCCACTTATTATGATGTGCTTAACTGTAATACTAAGTCTGTAACTCCAGAAATTTTGGGAAGGGAAAAGTTAGACTGGGAAGGGGTGTACAAGCCTAAGCCGGCTAAGATCATATCCTCCATTCGGGCGAGTATACTGGTAGAGCAGGGTTGTTTGGCTCAGATTAGGGATGTTGAGGTTGAGACTCCATCTATCGAGTCTATCCCTGTGGTTTCAAAATTTAGAAAAGTGCTTCCTAATGACTTGCATGGTATGCCTCTGGATAGAGATAGAGATTTCTACATTGATTTAGAACCTGGTGCTTGCCACATTTGTATCCCTCAAAGCCTACTTTCATCACCACATCTTAAAATCAAGGATGAGATAGGTATTTCATCATAAATTCAGGAGATTTTATCAATTCATGGTTTAGTTCATAAAACTCCTCATTCATCAACAAATACCCACATCATATCATCATAATTGGAAAAATATGGGATTAACATGGGTTCATGGGGAAACATCATAAAAATCATAGTAATTCATCAATTAATGCATATTAAAACATAATTCAATCATTTAGATCCATAGTCAAGAGAACCCATGGTAATTGAAGAAAGCCCTAACTTAATTGGGGATTTCTACCTTTGAAAATAGGAGAATTTGGGAACTCCATTAATGAAAAGAATTCATGGGTGAAAAGTAGCATACCTCAAGTCCACATGATTATCTTCAATGTAGGAGTTGACACCTTGACTTGAAACCCTATAGGAATCCTTCTTCTTCTTCAAGTTTTCTAGCGAGAGAATTATTTGAGAGTTCTTCTTTTTGGTGAGTTTGGAGAGAATGATTTATATTGGGAAATTTGGGGGTAAAAATGATTATACAAGGGTCTTAAACATAGGCAAAACGACATAGTATTAGACTAGATTAATTAGGAAAATACCCAACTACACCTTAAAAATAACTGCCATCTGCTGACCCACGGACACAACTTACATACCGTGGTCAGGACGGCAGGTCATCTTGCACGACCGTCGTTCGTGGTCAATGACTTGATCCAAGGGGTCTAGACCATGGGACCTCGACCACGGACTGTGGTCCCACAAACAGTCTGTTAGTTTGTGCCGTAGGTTCACCTTTTTTGGACACTTTTTAGGGAGCCTGCCACAGACTTCACCTACAGTTAGTGGTCCCATCCACGGGTTGTGGGTGGCCCTCGTGGGTTTGTTTGTATAGTTTTTCAAAAAAAAAATTACCCTCTTTCTGATACGGGGTGTTAAAATCTCTCCCCCTTGGAATCATTCATCCCCGAATGAGATTTTAGGCATTATTCTTAAAGAGAGACTCAAGAGTAGCAGCTCATCATGCTTGCAATTTCATCAAAATGCACATAACCTAGGAGGAAACATCGACTACAAGCTAAACATACTCAATGCATCATAAGTAATTAAAAACTAGACCTAGCAAACCAACATGCATTAAAATTCAGATTTCTCATAATCAAGGAGGAACTACATTTTCAAAGCTAAAAACATGCTCAACATCCTCTCATGGAGGATTTATGCAATTCATACTCAATATCATAGCTAATCCATGTTCAAAAAATCATCTCATGAAGTATATAGGAAACTCATACTCAACGCACAACAACATGAAGAAAATCAAACAAATTGATTCAGTTTCTCAAAACATAACTTTTCATGAACATGTATAAATAAGGAAATCATGGAAACACTTAGAACATATGACTCCAAAACAAGGAACAAACCATGAGGAACTCATTACCTCAAGCTAGAGTAGGAGTAGAAGGAAAAATATGAGGATATTGGGACATCATATCGGCCTCTCCCTCCCAAGTAGCACCCTCAACTAAATTCCTCTATAAAATTTTCATCGAAGCAACTTCTTGACTTGGCGATCTAAAATCTCAACCGGAGCTTCCTCATAAGAAATATTCTCCTTAACTTCCAAACCCTATAAAGGAACTATAGATGTCGGATCTCCAACACATTTCTTCAAAATGGAGGCATTGAAAACCGGATGCACTGATTCCAACTCTTTAGCAAATCAAGCTCATAAGCAACCTTACCAACACATCTCAATATTTGATATTGGCATACAAAACGGGGACTAAGCTTTACTTTCTTACCATACCTCATTACACCCTTCATGGGTGAGATTTTGAAGTAAAACCAATCACAAACATCAAACTCGAGGTCCTTTCTTCTAACATCGACATATGACTTTTGTCGACTTTCAGTCGTTCT
Source organism: Solanum chiquidenum (assembly GCA_029582725.1). Taxonomy (NCBI): domain Eukaryota; kingdom Viridiplantae; phylum Streptophyta; class Magnoliopsida; order Solanales; family Solanaceae; genus Solanum; species Solanum chiquidenum. The sequence continues at coordinate 21,313 of JAJOOS010079954.1, read as the reverse complement.
CAACCTTTCTCTAATAAGCCAAAATTTCTCTATGGCCTCATGTACAAACTCAGGACCTATTTGAGCAACTTCACCCACCTGAAACCATCCTATAAGAGATCTACACCTCCTACCATATAGTGCTTCAAATGGAGCCATATCAATACTCGAGTGATAGCTATTATTATAGGCAAATTCAATCAATGGCAAATGGTCATCACAATTACCCTTAAAATCTATCACACAAGCTCCCTGCTGTCTTCCAATGTTTGAATAGTATGTGCCGCTATCCCATCGGTTTGGGGATGAAAGTCTGTACTAAGCTTAACACGAGTACCAAGACCATTTTAGAAAGACTTCCAAAACATAGAAGTGAATTGCGTACCACGATCGGAAACAATGGAAAAAGGCACTTCATGCAACCTTATCATCTCTCTCAAATAAAACTTAGCATAATCATCCGCCGAATAAGAAACCTTGATGGGAATAAAATGAGATGATTTCCTCATACGATCTACTATCACCCAAATCGAGTCATGTTATCACTGGGTGCGAGGCAAACCAATAATGAAGTCCATATTCAGGTCCTCCCACTTTCAAGTAGGAATACCAATGTCTTGGGATAAACCTCTTCATTTCTGATGCTCAATATTCACTTGTATACAATTAGGAAACTTAGACACAAATCCCACAATATCCTTCTTCATCCCATTCCACCAATAGATCTCCCGCAAATCACTGTACATATTGGTGGCTCCCGAGTAAATAGAATATCGAGAACTATGGGCTTCTGAAAGGATATGTTCCCTCAAGACATCAACATTAGGAACACATAAACAACCTTGATATCTAAGTACACCATCTCCCCCTTGGGAGAAATCCTCAACTGGTTTTTTAAGCATCACCTCTTTCAATTCAACCAATATTTGATCAAGACCTTACTTAGCTTTCACATTCGCCACAAAAGACGATTCGGAACCATTATGAATAATAAAGCTACCCATAGTGGATTCTACTAACTAAACACAAAGTCGGGTCAATCTATGCACATCTCGAACCAACTCTTTCTTTTGATCCTCAATATCAGCAATACTACCCATATATAATCGACTAAGAGCATCTGCCACCACATTTGCTTTACCAGGGTGACAGAGAACACTCATATCATTATCCTTCAATAACTCAAGCCACCTTCTTTGGCGAAGATTCAAATCCTTTAGATTAAACATATATTGCAAACTCTTATCATCGGTAAACACATCAACATGAACACCATACAAATAATGTCTACAAATCTTCAAGGCAAAAACAACTGCCGCTAATTCAAGGTCATGGGTAGGATAATTCTTCTCTTGAATCTTAAGTTGCCTTGAGGCATACGCAATAACTTCCCCATTTTGCGTAAGAACACACACCAACCCAATTCTACAGGCATCACAATACACCACAAAGTCATTCGTACCTTCCAGTAACGTTAACACCGGAGCGAAAGTAAGTGTATCTTTCAACTCTTGAAAACTCTTCTCACAAGCTTCCGACCATATGAACTTAGCCTTATTTTGTGTCAAAGCCGTAAATGGAGAGGTAATAAAAGAAAACCCCTCAACAAACCTACTATAGTAACAATCCAAACCTAAGAAACTTCTAATATCCGAAGGAGATAGTGGTCTAGGCCAACTCTTGACCGCATCTGCCTTTCTAGGATCTACTTCAATACCCTTACTTGAAACAATGTGACCAAGGAAATCCACAGATCTTAGCCTAAACTCACATTTGCTAAACTTTGCAAAATATTGTTGGTAATTGAGAATTTGAAACACAATCCTCAAATGATCAATATCCTCATTCTCACTCCTTGAGTAAATGAATATGTCATCACTGAACACAATCACAAACATGTCAAGATATTGTCTAAACACCATATTCATCAAATCCATGAACGCCACCAGAGCATTAGTCAACCCAAATGACATTACAAAAAACTCATAATGACCATACCGAGTTTGAAAAGCCATGTTCGGAATGTAATCTTCCGTCACCTCAATTGGTGATAACCCGACTGAAGATCGATCTTAGAGAAGTAACTTTCCCCTTGATGTTGGTCAAACAAATCATTTATCCTTGGAAGAGGATACTTGTTCTTAATAGTCACATTGTTTAACTGATGATAGTCAATACACATACAAAGAGAACCATCATTCTTTCTAACAAACAAAACAGGAGCACCCCGGGGGATATACTTGGTCGGATAAAGCCCTTATCCAACAAACCTTTCAATTTCTCCTTCAATTCCTGAAGTTCTGTCGGAGCCATTCTATAATGAAGAATAGATATAGGTTGTGTATCTAGGAGAAGGTTAATACCTAAGTCTATTTCTCTTTCGAGAGGAATACCAGGCAAATCATCTAGAAACACTTCTTGAAACTCATTAACCATGGGGACCGACTCAAGAGTACGGGTTTCAGAATGTACATCCCTCACCCTAACTAGATGGTAAAATCAACCCTTAGAAATCATTTTTTTGTAGCTTTAAGACAATACACAAACTAACCCTTAGGCATAGAATTTCCCCTTCCACTCTAGGATAGGCTCATTTGGAAACTGAAACTTGACTACATGTGTTCTACAATCAATAGAAACATAACAAGAGTGCAGCCAATCCATACCAAGTATAAAATCAAAATCTAGCATATCAACCTCTACCAAGTCAACAAGAGTAACTCAATGGTACAAGGAAATGGGACATCTTCTATAGACCCTCTTAGCCACAATAGAATCACCAATCGGAGTAGAGACACCAAAAGGTTCTAACAACACATATGGAAGAACATCAAACCTCATAGCCACATATGGCGTCACAAAAGACAAGGTAGCATCGAGGTCAAGTAAAGCATAAACATCGAGTTGCAAAAATTTCAACACACCGGTAACCACATTAGGAGAACCCTCTTGTTCACCACGAGTCTAAAGTGCATAGAATCGGTATTGCTTGGGAGCATTGGAACCCGAACCACTAGAAGGATCTTACTTGCCCTCTCTTCCCTTATTTGTAAACATAAAGAAATATCTCATCTTGTGACCACTCTTACCACAACCAAAGAAACCATCCATGCCGGGTAGATACTTACCGTCGTGCTTCTTTCCACACTTAGTACAAGTAGGCATAGGCAATAAAAATTCACTACCATTCCTGATTATTCCACAAATTTGACTCATTTAGGGTTTTATTTTAATAGAAATAGTGTCCTCAAATGCTTATTTTATCTCAATATCAGATGAAAATGCTTAAGTTTCAGGTATTTAAAGTTTGAGCAGAAGCATGGACACTTAGGCGCAAAAAGGAATGAAAAGGCCGAAAAGAACAAGAAAATGAAGGATTGAGGATAACCGAGTTCACTTGGCGAATCGCTGAAGGGTCTCACTTCGCCTTTTGTTCCAGTGTGCTGATCCCTAAAGGAAATGATCAAGTCGACAGAAAAAAGGAGCAGTCGGTGTGTCACCGAATAGTTCTGCCAAGCAATACTATGTCGCCCAATGACACAGAGCTGATGCCGAAGGACGGTGCAATATAGCGATGAACTACACCAAAAGGCAAATAGCAAAAGTTGATCGGTGATTCCGACTAATGTCGTCGAGTGATCCGCCACAGCACATATTTTTGAAAATTATAAATACTCGTTGAGAGTTGTAGCTTAGTATCAGATTTTCATATTATATTTTTATTATCAGATTTTATTATTATATTTTTATTATCAGATTTTGGATTTAGTACTATTTTTATTTTACTCTCAAGTTTGGAGGGGGTTTTGGAAACTTGAAGAAAGGAGTTCATCTTCCCCAAGTTGGAAGTAGATCTTCTCTATTCATCTTCCTTTTCTTAAATCAAGGTTTAATTTCTTATACCCATCTGATTTCATTATCATTTTAGGTGTATTTTGTTATTTCTTAATGTGTGGCTAAAATCTCCCATTCTTAGGGTGTGATTTAGCAAATATGTGTTGATATAATTGTTGGGTCTTGCTTGCTGGTAGGTTAGATGTATTTTAATGGTGATTTCACCTAGTGGTTGTGGTTTAAGTAAATGGGTTTGTAGTTGAAAATACAAAGCCACCCATGTGTTTTCGGCTTGCCCGGGAAGGAGGTCGCGAAACCAAGACCACTAGACTGATGGCCTAAGGAGTGTGTCGACATGAGGTTCAGTCCAAGAGGGTGAGCCCTAGTCCCATATCCTAACACTCAGCTTGAGAGAGTGAGTGGGGTAAGGCGTAGGCTGGTCTTCATGCGGCAAATGGGTGTCCGAGAGGAACACATTCGAAACGGGGTAAGTTGCCCGAGAGGGAACTTATTTCCATCTAAAGCTTAGCATAGTCACTATTATCTTGCAAATTTTCTATCGAAAGAATGTACCCAACTATTTATCTCAAATTGTTTTGCGGTCACACCCGAAGAACTCGTCCTCATACTTGATTTTCTTGTTATTTTTGTTGTTTTAGTTAAACTTGTGACAAAACCCCAATTTGATATTTGACACTTTTGTATCCCCTCTTTGATTTACAATGTTTTTAATCATTAATTTCTTTATCTACGACTAGTTAGAACTAGATTTTATTTTTCTATCAATTCTCAAAAACCGCTCCCTTGGGACATGACCCCAACCCTCGGTTGGGTTAACATATTATCAGCGATCGTAGAAAATCGAACCGTAGTTAGTGTCATTGGTCACGATAAGCATCAAAATGGCGCCGATGCCAGGGAGTGGTGTTATTTGAGAATTTTTAGATTAGTAGAATTTATGTTCTTCTTAGTTGTAATTTACTAACCTTACTGTTAGTTTTGTTTTTCTTTAAATTTGTTGGTGTAGGTTGGTCACCCGCAGATGGACGCTGAGAATGGTAGCAACTCGGCTGAGTCAAGCCAAAAAGCCAAGAGAGACTTTAAGTTAACAGCACCGGTAACTCAGCTGAATGAGTTGGCCACCAGAATAACAGAGGTGGAAAACCGGTGCAAGATTCCCGGGAGGTACATACCTCCTCACGAGAGGAAGCAGTCTAGAGACAGGGAGAACAATCATGTCGAGGACACACTTCAAATCATTGTCCAAAAAGTCACCGAACAAGATCGACTGGTGGAAGAGATGACGGAGAGTAATGAAGTGTTGAATCAAATAGTTGGCTCACACTCTAGATCGATCCCACTGATCAGGACACTCCTGAACTATGTGGTGCCTCCTCTTCACTCAAACAAACTATTGGGGTTGTTCAGTAACACTAGGACCAACCCAACCAATGGGGAGTGAGTAAGGAATCGCTTCATGCCACGACGTTAAATAAGGCACTTCTTGGGAGGCAACCCAAGGTTTTCAATGCTTTAACTTACTTTTATGAATAATGGTGTGTTAGTGATGGAGGTTTGAATGAGGAAAGTGGTGAAAAATAAACTTTTGCCTTCCTAGACTTTTGCTTGAGCTTTTCCTCCTCAGTCTGTTATGCATGAACCATGAGACGAGAGATGTCCATTTCATTGTACGACATTCTTTGACCACCATTTTTGATACACCTGATATGAACTTACTCATCCTAGCCCTAGAGTCGGCAACCATTGTTGGAGCATACTTAGATAGTTGTGTGAACTTAAGGGCATATTTTCTCATACTTATACTTCCTTGACGAAGGTTGATAAACTCAAGCACTCTTGCTTCCCTCATTTCATGGGGAAAGAACCTATCAAGAAAAGCAGCCTTAAACTTCTCCCAATCAAGAAGACCCGCATCTTCTGGTCTCCCTTCTTTCCATTGGTTTTACCACACTTGAGTAACACGTTTCAGTTGATAAGCATACAACTCCTCCTTTTCCACCAACGTCACTCCCATGATCATTAATAACTTGTAGACCTCATCAATAAACTCTTGAGGATCTTTCTCAACCTTAGAACCATGAAACTCCAGAGGATTCATCCTAGTAAAGTCCCTCACTCTTGAAGTCGTTGTTCCAACATTTGGGTTCACGGGAACCGCAACCTACCTATTGGGTTGGGCCTTCATGGCTTGATACAATACTTGAAAAGTAGCCTTAAACTCCGTATTTGAAACTTGTTCGGACAAAGGATCGATCGGAACTTGAGGAGGACCTGGGGAGGGAGGATCTTCTTGTTCCGCATTCTCCCTCACATTCCTTCTATCATAAGCTCTTCGAGTGGACATATCATGTAGATCATTGGGTAAGGATTAGGAGAGAGACCTTATAGAGTTAAACTCTATCACACGACTTTAGAGTAATGAAAGAAGTGGAGTTTCCTAATCATCTTGTAGCCTCTCATTCATCAATGTGGCGCGCTTCGCACTCATGAACAAGACTCTACTAGACATGGCTTATAATACATCATCCTAGGTCCATTCTAAACCTTGTGCTTTGATACCAAGTTTGTCACGACTCAGGGGTACAATAGGACTCCGAAGGACCCACACAAGCCACTTAAAATTCATAACATAAGAAATAGAACATAAGAAGTAACACAACATTTCAAAGTACAAACATTTGATAAAAGAAAAGAGGAAGTCTAGAAACTGTCTCTTTAGCCATCTAATACAATAGAATGAAATCAGGCCTAGCCCATACATCATGTCAAAAACTAAAATACAAAGTAGAAACTAAACAATGGAAATTCATCCTCGAAGCATGAGGACTCACCAAAGCTCGGGAAATCAACCAAGACAATTACTAGCCATAAAAGTATGAACCCTAAATATCGGACCCTACATTTGGGGAAAATGTAGGCAAGAGTATGCATTAGTACAAACAATTTACCAGTATGATAGCCATGAATAAAGCTTTTAAATCAAGCTAAAATAGGACATGTCATGACATGCAATTGACAAAGTTAAAACATGATATAAAAGGAGTTAAAAACATACTTCATAAGACATGGTCAACGCAAGCTAACATTTTCAAACCTTTGAACTCGTGTGACATACTTCTTGAAGTAACGTTAGTTCATTATTCATATTGTTGTGGGAATGAGTCATAACCGACATAGAGACCATGTGAACTATTACATGATCCCCCGGTGTCTCTCACACCAATAAAAGTTGTCCTACTTGCCAAGGTAATGACCATGAACTTCTAGCTTAAGTGGATCCACTAGCTAATCATCCTATTGGGGTACATAGTTTAAGGGATAAGGAGATTGTTACTAGAAACCCGACCTCTACTAACAGGAGAGCTTCAATCTCAAGAGATTGCTTCTAGAAACTCGGCCTCTAGTGACGAGAGAGACTGCATCTCAATATAAATATCCTCTCGATGCTAAGCATGATTCCCACGGAATAGTCATTTCTTACTTGCTCTTATCATTCCTGGAAGGGCATGTCATCTTGTCAATCCAAGCTAAGTTTCATTAGGATATCTACTTGTCTTTTATTCAATTACGTTAGAAAACCTTTCAACCTTAGAATACTTACTATGTGAGAAAACTTCTTACTTCATGTTTCTATGTATTTATGAGAATATTCTTTCAATAACACAAAAACAACATCATCATTGATACTTTACTCTCAAAGCATCCTTAACAAAAATCGTAGATTTCATAAGATCATGCATAAACTCATACTTTGGCCTTTCAAGATTCAAATCCTACTTTCAATCACCACATCTACAAATCAAGGATTAGATAGGAATTTCATCAAAAAATCATGTTATTCGATCACTTCATGTTTTAGTTCATAAAACTCATTATTTATCAAGCAAAAAAATCCACATCATATCATCGTAATTGGAAAATATAAGATACACATAGGTTCATAAGGAAACATCATAAAAAACATAGTAATTCATCAATTCACGCATATTAAAATATAATTCAATCATTTAGATCCATAATCAAGAGAACCCGTGGTAATTGAAGATTGCCCTAACTTAATTGGGGATTTCTACCTTTGAAAATAGCAGAATTTGGGAACTCCGTGAATGAAAGGAATTCATGGATGAAAACTATCATACCTCAAGTCCAAATCTTATCTTCAATGGAGGAATTGATACCTTGACTTGAAACTCTAGATGAATCCATCTTCTTCTTTGAGTTTTCTAAAGAGAATTATTTGAGAGTTCTTATTTTTGGTGAGTTTGGAGAGAATGATTTCTATTGGGAAATTGGGGGTAAAAATGCTTATAGATGGGTCTTAAACATAGATAAAATGACATAGTATTAGACTAGATTAATTAGGAAAAGACCCAACTACCCCTTATAAATAACTGCCAGCTGCTGACCCACTACCACGACTGACATACCGTGGTCAAGACGATGGGTCGTCGTGCACGACCGCCGTTCGTGGTCAGTGACTTGATCCTAGGGATCTAGACCACGGGACCTTTGACCACGGACCGTAGTCCCACTAACGGTCTGTTGGTTTGGGTAGTAGGTCCACCCTTTTTTTATCCTTTTTAGGGAGCCATCCACGAACCACATCTACAGTCTGTGGTCCCATCCACGGGTCGTTGGTGGCCCTCGTGGGTTGGTTCCTGTAGCTTTTCAAAATGTTGTCTTGCCCTCTTTCGGATATGGGGTGTTACAGTGGAAACTATATCAGCTGAAATCACAAGGAATCGCCAAGGTTTTGGAAATCCTGGGTGTGAACAATTTAAGAGAAATTGAAGAACTGGCCAAACTCTAGGGACCTAATGGGTGAAAGGAAACCACTAGTGAAATCCCACATACTAAGTGACAAAAACTACGGAGGAATCCTTTAGAGTTTGAGGTTGAACTTGAAGAAGACCTATGTTTCTTCTTTGGGAAACTATGGACTATTTTTCTTCTTTTTATTAAAAATTAGATTATCTTTTTGAGAATGAGGGTTTTGGGTAGTTTCTAACTAGATTATTAGGCTAAGGCTGGGTAAAGTGACGTAGTTTAAGCAGTAAACGTCTTTGTTTAAGTACCAAACGCATAGGAAAAAAGACCAATGTGACCCTGACTTTAAATTGAATGAAGTGGCTTCATGACAGGATTCACGGGCCGTCTAGAGCACCACGGACCGTCAAGTGCGTCGTGAAGATGCTCTGCCTAGCAGGGCTTCACTTTTTTCAGAATAACCTTTTACTCTGAGCTTTGAATTTGGCAAACTCGGTGGTGTTGAAAAGAGGATTCTGAGATTGTTTATTTTATAGGTCATGGGCCACCCACTTCATTTTATGATGAAAGATATGATCGTTTGAAGTTGACCCTAAACTTTAAGACTAATAAGTCTCCTTCATGGACAATTTCACGGTCTGTGTGGGGCTTCATGAATCGTTTAGACATCTATAGTCCTTAATCAATGACTTTGGGGGTGAAACCTCGCTTTAAAGTTGACAAAGTAACTTCAAGACAGGTTCAGGGGCCGTGTAGAGCACCACGGCTCTTCAATTGGGTCGTGAAGCTGCTCTGCCCTATAAGGCTTCACTAAAACGAGCATAACTTTATAGTTCGGGTAGAGAATCAAGAAATCTTGGGTGCATTGGAAAGCGTACTCTAAGAGCTTTAATTTGATAGGATGCCATGAAGGGTCCATGGTCCATTTTGGATTCATGGACTCGCCCAAATTCCCCCTTTTTACCCTTTCTCGAAGTCCAAGGTGTTACTTTTGCAATGTCTCTCTTCATGCTGTTCCACCAATAGACTACCCATAGATCACAGACTCACAGTACATCTTAGTTGCACCAGGATGAATATAATATTTGGAATTATGGGCTTCTTTAAGGATCTTCTACCTCAAGTCACCCACTTTAGGGACACATAAGCGACTCTAGTAACGAAGCACACCATCTTTCCCTTGGGATAAAACCTCAACTCTTTTCTAATGAACTACACCTTTCAAATGAAACATCATTGGATCACTATCCTATTTATCCTTAAACTCAACAACCATTAAAGATTTTGATCCATTCTAGACTATCACACCATCATCTGAATTGTCCATAAGGCAAACTTCTAAGTGAGCAAGACAGTTAACATCTTTGACTAATTCTTTCTTTCTTTTTTTTCTCAACATGTGTCACACTACCCATAGATAGTCTATTGAGGGTGCCAACCACTACATTGGCTTTAACTAGATGGTAGAGCATACTCATGTCATAGTTTTTAAGGAATTCAAGTCATCTCACTACAACAAATTCGATTATCAGGGACAAATAATTTTTTTCATCAATAAATCATATTTTGTCGCTAAAATTCTTGTGTGACGAAAAAAAATTCGTCAGTCAGTCGTCACTAAATGTGTGTCACTAAAACTATACAAAGACGATTTAGTGCTTCGTCACTAAAAGTATTATATTAACTACAAGAAAAAATCGTCCCCAAATGCATAAACATTTGTGATAAATTTATTTGTCATAAAAAGTGTAATTTTTTTGTAGTTAATAGTATATTTTGTCACTAAAAAAGTTATTACTACCGACAAAATTATATCATCGCTAATTATTTAGTTCAATGAGTGACAACATCAATTGTCACTAAAGTTAAAATGTATTTCATGGTTGAACAAATGTTATCGTCACTAATGACTATTTTTTATATACAAAAAATAATTTGTCCTTAAATGTATAAATTAGGGACAAATTTCTTATTATAAAAAAGTTAATAATTTTGTGGTTAAATCTATTCTAAAAATAATGCTTTTACAGACAATATATTTTGTCACTATAAATTATCATGATTAATTACAATTGTCACAAAATAAAAATTTAATTTGTATTCAATAAAAAAAAGGATACTAGGACAATACATTTTTTTGTCATTGATGGTAGTCAACTCGTGATGAACTAATTTATTTCAATAAAAAGGGATACATTTTTTGTCACTAATTTTATGCTAGACAATAATAAAATTCATCCATGATCATATAATTACAAACAACTAAAATTATACTAAGATTAATACATCATTACAAACTCCTTAAATAAAAGTAAGATATGCTCAATAGTAAGAAAATCTAACTGAAACATACTAAATATTACTCCTAAACTAAGACATATAATTAAGTAAAAGTTCCTCCCAAAAGTACCAATAATGTGGTGACACATAACTTGCCATCAATCTTAGTTCAATTCTCACATTTTATACCTGTGAAAAAGAGAGGGGGGGGGGGGGGAATTAAGGTCTAATTTGAAGTTTTTCATACTAGATTCAAAAGTAAATTTTGTAACACATTGCCATTAATATGTTGTAATGCGTAGTATTATAAGGCTCATATGAACAAGTTTACAAATCGTTCCATAACATCTTTTCTCATACACAACCATATCCAACCCTCCTCCCTTATTCCATCAGGATGTCGATCCTCTAATACACGGATGATAGTGACATATTATTTGTTGTTTGATGATCAATTATTCTCTTTAGTTGCCTATCCTCTTATGTGAGAACACAATTTAGCAACTCCTCTTGCTACACCTAAAATAATTCAATGCACCTGTTAAAGAGAAACAAAATCATTTAGTTTGACAATGGAACTCCGTTATAAGAGTGAGCTAGAATTCACAACAAAGTGTAAGTATTTGATCAAATTAATTAACATATATCTTCAATGTTGATTGATAAAAAAATTCAAACCCTTCGATTACACTATCAAACTATCAACCCCTTTGAAGATTCAAATATGCACACTATCAAACTACATTATAAGGGTTGGTGGGTGTTTGAGCCAGTGATGAACTATGTTGATGGACATATCGCTTATTACTATTAATGTAAGGGAGATGAAAATTCCATCATTCGGATGAGACGGTGTATTACTGTTAACAACAGTATGAGTTGATCGAAACAACAAGTATCTTATTGCATTCGCAGTAGTGGAAGGTGAATTGAAGGAAACATGGAGTTGATTTCTTACCCTTCTTGATGAGGACTTAGGAATCTCACAAAACCATGTTGCATGGACTTTCATTTCTGACAACTAAAAGGGTTTAATATCTGCATTTGATGAAATAATGACAGATGTTAAGCACAGATTTTATATGAGACATCTAAACAACCATTTCAAAACTGAAGGTCTTGGAGGACAAACAATGAAAGATATCATATAAAAAGCTACCAGGCAAAACATGAATTCTATGGAAGAGATGGGAAAATTAGAGTCAAAAGCCCCTGAATGATTTAGTAATAAACCTCCCATCCACTGTTCAAGGGCTTTTTTTTTTCTTTCCAAAATTTGATGTATTATTAAACAATTTGTGTGAGTCATTCAACAGTGTACACGTGCAAAAGATAAGTATATTTGGACAGTGCTTGAATTAATTAGGATCTATATGGTGTCCAGACTTCAAAAGAACAGGGATAGTATGATGAAGTATTGCTAGTGAATCTGTGCGGAAATCATGTTAAATCTAGAGGAAAATAAGGCAAAAGCTGCTAAATGTATTGCCACTAAATCTGACCAATTCTACTATCAAATTGAGGACATCTATCTTAGATTATTCTCTATCGATCTATGGAGAAGACCTATTTTTGTAAGAGATGGAATTTAATAGGAATACCTTGTATTCATGCTATTGCAACTATATGGGTTAAGAGGATGAACCCAAAATATATGCTCATGAATGCTACACAGTTGAACAGTACATGAAAAGTTATAGTGTATCTATCTTGCCAATTGCCAGCACGGAGCAATGGCCTAAAACAAGGATTGAACCACCTCTGCCACCCATATACAAAGCACAACCAGCCAGACCAAGAAACTAAGGAAGAGAGGAATTGATGAGACAATTAAAAAAAATCAGATTCTAGAAAGCGTACCTTGTTATAAACATTCAGAAAGGGAAGAAAAAGAAGTGTGAATCATGTGGAAAATTAGAGCACAACAGTAGACAGTACCCTATTCTTATGGGAAGTAACCACTCTGAAGTTCAAAAAATACCAGTCCTTCAACAAGTCAAAATAGAAGGCCCTTCTACACTTAGTAATGCAATACCAGAAGTAAGTAATCAAATAAAATGATTTTCTTCACAAGGATAATGATAATAAAAATAAATGTTTTCTTATTGTAGGTTTCAATACCGAGTAGTGCTTATGTCGAGGAAGATATAAGTATAAAGCAATCAAGGTCATCTAATGCTTAGCAACCAACAGGAAACATAAAATAATAGAGAAAGAATGATGTTTTCTATCAATATCCAAAGGAAAGATGGGTCCTTTAGAAATATCGAGGCCTTCTAGTTATATTGTAAAAGAGGAAGAGAGCCTTTTGGGATCTTTCATCGGTGATCCATGATTAGTCATTCTATGAAGAGAAAGAGAACACAAGGGCTATTTTTCCAGTGATCTCTATATCAGTTATTCTTTTTGAGGAAAAGAAAGCTCGAGGGCTGCTGTTCATGATCCCATAGAAAGAGAAGAATCCTCCTTATATAGTAAAATAGAGACTTAACAGTAAAATGCAAGGAATCAATTAGAGCTAAATCAGGGAAATATCTATCCTTTATTAACAAAATTGAATCAAGATAAATGCAAGAAATCAAACTGAATTTAACAAATGCCAAGACTATCACACAATTTCATATCAGATCACTAAAATTGCTCCTTGTAGTACAAGGAATTCAATCAACTAGGACAACTTACCATAATTACCAAATAGTAACATTGTTTCAGCGAGCAATCAAAGGAAACAGACGAGAAGTCATGAATCACGGAAGGTAACAAATTCAGCCACAAAGAGTAGGCTGTCATAATTTTAATTGATATGAAAAGAAGCAAGTAAAAATGGAAGTGATCATAGGTTACTAAGAATATCAAGAATGTTCACAAGCTCACCAAAATTAAGTACTGAATTTGCCACAAATTCAAATTTAAGCAAATAACTTTAAAACACGGTTCAGAAATAATTAAAGGTTATCGTTTAAAGGAAAGGCAATATACATGTAATTGAATAATCAAATCTCACAGAGACAGTGTATAATCAATGAGCAAAAATCATAGAAAGTTCAAGGTTGAACCAGAATTCACAACAATTGTGGACAAGTATCAGACGAACTTAAACCCAAACCTGACCTAATTTCAAATCTCAGGACCATTCATGAATCTAAATTAATCAAGCACACAATGAATAGCTAAATGATTATACCATGGACAGATTCTTAAAGTCATAAAATGATCCTTCGATAAGGAGCCTCTGGTGCTTAGGTACAGAACTTTCTCTGTAGTAGGTTGTGATGCGGTTATGCTCGCTTCGCTGGTGTCAGGCGGATATGAGAGGACAAGGGACGTCTGAAGCTGGCGATACTCGCCAGTCTTTTGGTGGAGAAGTTACTGGAAGGAGAAGAAGGGAGGGGAGAGGCGATTTGGTGGCTGTCTGGTTGAGAGGGAAGGAAGAGCAGGAGAGGGGTGGCGCTCTCTGGAAGTGGTCCACCAGCGACACTTTGCCGACGAAGAGATAGGGACGCCGATGAGGGTATGGGTGGTTCGGCGACTGGAAAAAGGAAAGAGGGGCAGTGTTTGTTCTCAAGGAGAGTGGAGAATGAAAAGTAGGGTTGTTGGGTGAATGTCATTGAAATAGGAATAAAATAGAAATCAAATTGTGGTCGTCGATTGATACAAATGAATGGATGAGATTAAAGTTGAATTTATGAATTGGCTGAAAATTAAATAGGCTAGAATTGACATAGAAATTGAATAGAATAAGCTATGATTTAAATAATTTGGTAGAAGGGGAAATGAATTGCTTCTTGATTAATAACATTTCACACATTTTAAATAAAATTTATATAAAATAAACACAATTAAATATCATATACATTTCAATAAATAAGTAAAGTAATGATTTCAAATTTAGCAATCGATAAGAAATAATAGAGTAAAATAATACTTTTTAAAATTATGAACGTTAAAGTATACAATTATTCAGATAAAATTATGTATAAATTTAAACATGTCATAAAAGAAAAGATATTTTTAACAAAATACATATTTAATCAAATAGCAATTTTTAAAAGGTTGTACGTCGGCCAAAATTAAATCTCAACAGGTGTGGTGTATAGTTTTGTGTGTGTGTGTAGAGAATATAGATGTATGTATATTCTGGCTAATAGGATAGGGGGTTTCAGATAAGTGGATTTAAAATATGGCTAAGGTATTGCAAATTTAGCCTATTTGAGTGACCTAATATATTAGAATTTAGCTAATTGAATTTCGAATATAGTCAAATCAAATCAATTAGCTAAATTCAATAGACATTGAAATAAGACAAATAATTATCGATTAATTATTTGAGCTTCTTAATTTAAACAAGACAAAATAATTATCAAAACATAAGATAATTAATAAGTATACATAATTATAAAGCTAACTAGTTTTAAGGAAGTAAATACATATTTGTACTATACACAAATATATATATATATATATATATATATCAACTATTAATATATAAATGTGGATAAATATATCGACTATTAATATATAAGTGTGGATAATTACCTCAACATGTCTACATCACATGTGTGCTTCCACACTTACATATATATATCTGCAAAAAAAATTGCGGTTCTTCCATTTTATTTTGTTTGTCTTATTTTTTTAGTTTTTTATATATTTAAAAATTGAGAAAAAATGTTATAAATCATGATATTTGACAACTTTAAATATTTTTAAAAAAACATATAAGAAATTTGATTGCTTATAAAAAAAATCGATTGATTCATAAAATTAATCTATTTGTGTCAAATAAAATGGGACAAAAGAAGTAACATGTAATATTCAATTTGAAAACTACGTAAAAAGTATTGTAAATCTCAATAATTAACAACATTTGATCGACTCTTGAAATTCTATTTGTGCTACATATATTGAAACAAGGGAAGTAACATATAGTATTTAAAAATTACATACACGGTACTGTAAATTATAATAATTAATAATTTATTCTATATATATCATATAAAGTGAGACAAAATATAATAAATATTGAGTTCGTGCTAGCACGGACACTTGTGTCTAATATGTGTGTGTATATTAAAGGATAATATGAAAAAATTGTCATCAAATGGTATGTCTATTAAAAGATAATATGAAGAAGAAGAAAATGAGAAAAGAATAAAAGAGAAAATAAAAATAAAGAATAAGAAAAGAACAAAAGTCTGCACAATTTATCAACTGCAAAATCGATAGACACGCACAAAAATTAGCACTAAGACTTGAGAAATTATTTTTTCTATCGTCTTTATCAATGAAAGTGTATCAAATTAAAAATACAAAGTTTTAAACAAATAAATTTTAGAGATCTAGTTTTAGAATATTACCCACTCACGATACTTATACCTAGAGGCGAACCTAAGAATTGAAAATAGAGCGGGCACCACTGCATTATATGAAAACAAAAATAAAAAATCATCCCCTTAGCTGGGCTCGAACTCGCAATGACAGGAATTGAAAATACAGGAAGCATCAATGCTTTAAAGGGAAAAAAACAAAATAAAATCAGCCCCTTAGGTGGGCTCAAACTCGCAATGACAAAATAAAATGCCACAGCTTTAACTGGTTCACCCAAATGAGTTATGATGTATAAAGTGCATAATAAAATTAAAAGTTATTGGGTGCAAGTACACCCTCACACAACCAGGTGGATCCGCTTCTGCTTATAACCTGGATTGTATTTTTTAAATGATTCATTTTATAATTATGTAATTTAAGAAATTTGATGAATTCATTTTTTTCTTTTTTACAAAATTGACTAAATTCATTGGTTTTAATTTTTTCCTCGCTAATTAACAAATGAACTCTGTCTATTTCTTATGAAACACTTGTATTATTCTTTTGGTGAGTTGTCACTTGTAATTATATATGAAGAGGAAATGGCATAAATGACCCATGAACTATTATAGTAGGTCTAAAATAATCTCTTAGCTATACATTTATCAGATTTAGTCCTTTAACTATCCCAAATGTTATAAGTTTGGTCCCTTAACTATATACTTACCATTTTTAGTCTTTTTTTAAGTATTAAATTTTTTGTCATGTTTGGTCTTTGTCTATTTTTTTATACATATAACTTAGATTTATATTAACGAAACGCATGCCTTTAGGAAATTAAATGTTTTAACCCATTTTCAATTGTTTCTCTCTCCCTGATATTTTTTCTTTAAATTACTCTTATAAGAACTTAAATTCAACCTAAAATTTGATTCATAATCAACGTGAATTTTTTTTAATTCTTTTGATATAAAATAAATAAAAGATTTGATCTTATTACTCAAATTTCTCTACATAAAATAAAATGAATAGAGTAATAAAATCGATCTATTACAAAATAAAACAAATTGAAAAAGCGGTTATAAATTTACCATTTTATAAATTTAAACTTCTAAAATATTAAACAAGTTCCCTTCAATAAAGTCCTTGGAGTACAAAATTTAGAATTAAATTATGTGAGTAAAGAACTTTTAATTTTATTCTGATTAATTTTTTTTATTTCTATTAAATATAAATAATTCTCTCTCTATACTTACGGGTAATAACAATTTTATTTTTATAATGAATTTTAATAATTGTAAGTCATTAGCAGCAATAGTATATTTTATTTCATCCTCCATTGAATAAAATCAGGACTTCTATCTTCTTTTCTCGTGAATTTTATTTTGAATCCTTGAGGTTGAGGTTATTTTCTTAAGAGTAATTTGATGAAAAAATAGTGGAAAAAGAGAAACAACTGGAAAAATGGGTCAAACATTTCATTTCATAAAGACATGAGTTCTGTTAATATAAACCTAAATTATTTGTATAAAAAATCGTCAAAGACCAAATCTGATAAATTTTTGAATACTTAAAGGACTAAAACTAGTAAGTGTATAGATAAGGGACTAAAAATGATAAGAATATAGTTAAGCGACCAAACTTGATTTTAAATAGTTAAAAGACTAAATCAAATTAATGTATAGTTAAGGGACTATTTTAGACCTACTCCAATAGTTTAGGGACTATTTGTGAAATTTTTTGTAATTATGAACAATCGTAACCAAAGAAAATTTTATATTTAGCTATCAAAAAATTCGTAGCAAATAGTTGAATTACAACTACAAATTTTAAGTCGTCGCTGTTTAGCACCTTACATATTTTGTGATAACTTTTGGTTGTCACTAAATCGCAGGTTGATTAGAGACAATAAAATGATTGTCACCAATTGTTTATGTTATTAGCGACGAAAATAAATGTCACAATTAAATCTAAAATTTTATAGCTAAAACATACAATATTTAACTAAAGTTCTAATTTGTCGCTATTGTAACAACATAATTTTTTAGACGAATTTTTTTCGTGTCCAAAAATTATTAATTTTTAGACAAAAAATAATTTGTCACGAATTAGTTACATTATTAGTGACGAAATAATGTGTCACTGGTAACTTTAAATTCATGACTAATAGTACTCAATAAATGGCGCCAATTCATTTTTTGGTGGGAAATTTAAGTGGACAAAACTTTGCTACGAATTTTTATGTTTCGTCACTAAAAGTATGTATCTCATATATTTAAGCACGAAAAGTAATTCTTGTCAC
Organism: Solanum chiquidenum; assembly: GCA_029582725.1. Classification (NCBI taxonomy): domain Eukaryota; kingdom Viridiplantae; phylum Streptophyta; class Magnoliopsida; order Solanales; family Solanaceae; genus Solanum; species Solanum chiquidenum. The sequence goes on along the minus strand of JAJOOS010079954.1, from coordinate 2,823 downwards.
TAAAATCAAACAATAGTGACGATTTCCATATCGTAGCTAATAATTTTGTAGATATATATCATATTTGTTGTAGTGTCTTCTCTGACGAAGATTCAACTCTTTTTGGGTGAACACATACTGGAGACTTTTATGATCGGTGAACACATCAAAATGAACACCATACATGTAGTGTCTCAAAATATTTAGGGCAAACACGACAGTTGTAAGCTCAAGGTCAACAGTTGGGTAGTTCTTCTCATGGAACTTAAGTTGTTTGGAAGCATATGCTATGACCTTACCTTGTAGCATCAACACACACCCTAGGTCGACCCTGGATGCATCACAAGAAACTACATAATCTTGTCAACCATCTGGTAGATTCAAGACATAGTTTTAGTCAACCTGGTCTTCAGTTATAAGAAGTTTTTTCTCAAACTCATCTAATTACTGAAACTTGACCTTTTTCTAAGTCAACTTGGTCAATGGGGCAACTATTAATGAAAATCCTTCAACAAACCTCATGTAGTAAGAGGCCAAACCTAAGAAACTTCTAATATCAGTTGGAGAGGTTGGTCTAGGCCAATAGTCTACTGCCTCAATTTTCCGAGAATACACTCAGATCCCTTCGGTGGATACCATATGACAAAGGAAAGAGACAAACTGTAACTAGAATTCAAATTTGCTTAACTTAGTGAATAGCTGGCGATTATTGCAAGTTTGCAGAAAATACTCTGATGAGTTGCATGCTCTTCCTCACTCCGAGAATAAATTAGTATGTCATCAATAAGACGATGACAACCAAGTGGAATTACTATTTGGACACCCTATTCATTAAGTTTATGAAAGCTACAGGAGCATTTGTTAGTCCAAAAGACATACCTACATATTCGTAGTGACCATACCAAGTCCGAAAGGCTATCTTTGGGATGTCACTATCTTTGACTCTGAGCTTCTGATAGCTGGATAGAGAGGTCTATCTTAGAAAAGCAGCTAGCGAACTGATGTTTGTCGAACAAGTCATCAATCATGGGGATATGATGTTTATTCTTGATTGTGACTTTGATCAATGTCGATAGCCAATGCACATACCGAGAGAAAGATATTTCTTTTGCACGAACAACACTAGAGAACCACATGGAGAGATGTAGGGTATGATGAAGCCGTTATTTAAAGGTCTTTTCAATTGTTATTTCAATTCCTTAAGGTCAGCTGGAGTCATTATATAAGGAGGAACTAAAATAGGCTGGGTATTCGGAAGGATATCTATTCCAAAATCAATTTTCCTTTTGGGAGGTACTTCGGGAAGTTCTTTTAGGGACACTTCTGGAAACTCATTTATGACTGGGACTGACTCCAGTGTTTCAGAGTTTGAATCCTTCGCTCGAACCAGATGAAATATATACCCTTTGGAATTCATTTTTTTGTCCTTAAGGTAAGAAATAAATTGACCTATAGTCACTGAGTTACTACCCTTCAACTCTAAGTCTAGCTCGTTTGGAAATGAAGCCTAAGGATCCTTGTTCTACAATCGACTAAGGCATAACAGGATTATAATAAATCCATGCCTAGAATGATATCAAAATCTATCATTTCTAACTCTATAAGGTCTTCTAAGGTGACTTTCTGGGAAATTGTGGCAGGGCAATTTTGGTATACCCGTGAAGCTATAACTTTGTCACCAACTAGAGTAGAGACTGAGAAGGGTTCTGAGAGAATTTCTAAACTAACACGAAGTTGAGTTAACTTTCTCCCGTATTCCTGGACTGGCATCGACCCCAACCTCAAGTTAATAAATTCCCGGTTCCTATACTCCCTCAACTCGCTCAGGAAGAACCAGTCCAAAAAATCTCTAGCAAAATACTCCCATATCACAGGAGTTACATCTCTACCCCTATTGTCTTTCCACTATGTGAACCACATATTAGTCACATCATTTAGTTGATACAATGCTAGTTCAACAATGTTAGTACCAGTCACTTGCATTACTTCCAAAATCGTCTTGATCTCATCAATGAAATTTTTTTGGTCCTCACCAACCATCGACCCTAGAACTCTGGCGAATTCATACGAACAAAATATCAATCCCTGACTGCAGCTAATCCACCAGTGGGGTTTGCAGGAACTGGGGCCTTTTCTGGTTGGCTTAGTTGGCTAAAGTCTGAGCGAACATTTGGATAGCATTAAGGAACACTGCATTTTTAATTTTATAGTCTGGGAATGGAGGAACTACGTTAGCATTGAATGTGTTAGCTCTATGTGGGTTGTCTTTCGAATGAGGCATGATCTGAAACACATAACAACGGATTAGAAGAGAGAAGTTGAATTACATTTCATCACACGATAAGTATAGTAAAAGAAGTGAAATTATTTCTTAGAACACTTCGTAGCCTCCCCCTCATAGGTGTGGTGCACTTCACACCCACGAAAGAGACTCTACTTAGTGCAACTTTTGACACCCTAAGACTCTTGAACCTGATACTATGATACAAAGTTTGTCACACCCCTAGGCTAGCCCCTAGAGTTAATACGGGACCTCGGGTCACAAGTAACCCAAAGCTAACCATGAAGCTGGCATATCACAAGAATACTCAAATAATTACAAGTAAGCAGAAGCATACTGAAACTATGAGTTAATCTAAAAGAGTTCAACTACAAATAGCTAAAAGGAATAACTATGTTCAAAGGTAAACCATTCTTGATAACGTTCAAATATACTTCTTGAAAAGAAATATAAACGATCATATGTAATATATTTACCCAACTATGAGTCGGGGTCGATCCCACAGAGAATATGGAAGAATATTGTCAATAGCAAATATTTAACTCGATAGTCGTTATATAAAA
>JAJOOS010079953.1:0-29362 GCA_029582725.1 Solanum chiquidenum | reverse complement strand
TCTTATGATGTTTTGAGAACGTCTTAACTAGGTGTCGATAGTTCCTCCTTGGTGGTATGCATTACATTGTTAGGTTAGGTTGTTAGTTCCTTTGTTACTCTTTAAGAACAAGTTTGAATCTCATTCGAGGACGAATGATCCCAAGGGGAAGATATTGTAAAACCCCAGATCCAAAAGAGGGAAGACTAGAAAAAATTTAGAACTTACAGGAGCAATTCAAGCAAGCCAGCTACGGCTCGTGGGTTGAACCACGAATCGTAGGTAGGTCCGTGGGTTGGCAACTCAGAAAGTTGTCTAGGCCATGAACCCCGGATGGAATCACGGACCATAGGTGGGTCAACGGTCCGTTGTCCAGGAACTGTAGGTCAGGCCAAAATTCTCTGAACTTGCTGACAAACGTGCAGGATGGATCGTATGTCCATCCACAGTCTGTCGGTGGGGTCTCGTGGGTGACACCTAATAGTTATTTTTGAAGGTTAGTTGGATCTTTTCCTAATTAATTAATTCATATATGTCATTTTGCCTATGTTTAGGACCCCTATATAAGTCATTTTACCCCCAAATTTCCCCCATTTTAATTCATTCTTCAAAATTCTCAAAAGAAAACCAAATTCTTCTCCAAATATTCTCTCTCTAAAAACTTGAAGAAGAATAAGAAGATTCAACCTAGGGTTTCAAGCTAAGGTTCCAATTCTTCCATTGAAGGAAGAATTTTATGAAGTTAAAGCATGTACGGAGAGGATTGCATGAATTTATGATGAAATCCTTATCTAACCCTTGTTTTCTAAATGTTGACGATTGAAAGAGGGTTTTTGGCCTTGGAAGGTGGTTATGGAATTATGCTTGTTTTCATGAGATTATGTAAATGCTTTAGGGGTGCTTTGAGAGTAAAGTACCAATGATGATGTTGTGTTGTTAAAGGACATTCTCATAAATACACACTATCATGATGTGAAAGGTTTTCTCATGTTGAAAGGATTCTTAGGTTGAAAGGCTTTCTCCCCTAATTGAATCAATGAATAAGAGCTATCCTAATGAACTGGCTTGGATTGGTAAGATGACATGCCTTTCCCTAGATAATGAGAATAAGTAAGAAAATACTATTCTGTGGGATTTATGCTGAACACCGAGTGGATATTGACATTGAGATGGAAGCTCTCCCATTAGTAAAGGTCGGGTTTCTAGAAGAAGTCTCATGAGATGGAAATTCTCCCGCTAGTAGAGGTCGAGTTTCTAGTAGCAATCTCCTTATCCCTTAACTATGTGCCCCCATAGGTTGATTAGCTAGTGGATCCACTTATGCTAGACGTCTTAGGCAAGTAGAACAACCCTTTTTGGTGTGGGAGAGACCATGTGATTATGTTATAGCTCACATTGTCTCTATGTCGTTTAAGGCTAATTTCCCATATTAATAATGAACTACGGTTACTCAAGGAGTATGTCATATGTATTCAAAGACTTTGAAGATGGTGTTATTTTGCATTGACAACGATTTGTGACGCATGTTATAAAACTCTTTCATATGATGTTTTAGCTTGGTCAATTGCATGTCATGAAATGAAAATGTCCCTTTTCACAATGTTTAATTTTTTATGCAGAACTATCATACTTGGTACATTATTTGTACTAACGCATACTCTTGCCTACATTTTTTCCAAATGTAGGGTTCGACAGATATGTTTCCGAGTCTCGTGGCTAGTAGTTGAGTTCATAATTTCCCGAGCTTTGTTGAGTCCTCATGCTTCGAGGACAGAGTTATTTTTTAGTGTTTTTCATGTATTTCTCTTTGAACATGATGTATGGGCTAGACCCAATTCCATTCTATTGTATTAGATGGCTATGATGAGACATGAGTTTTAAACTTCCATTTTTTCCGTGTTATAAAATGTTTCTTATTGTTCTATTTCTTATGTTATGAGAGGTAAGTGGCTTGTATGGAGTCCTTTGGGGTTCTATACGCCATGTTACATCTAGGTGGTACCCCTGGGTCGTGAAAATCCAATGTTGGATAGCCCTATACCTCACCTATCCAAAATTCAATCTGTGGACGACCTAGCCAAAACAAATTTAAGCCACTACCCGAAATGTTCTCTTGCCCAAAATCTTCACTATTGGCCTACTCATAACGACCGGGTAAGGTCATTACACTACGATCCATAGATTAATCTATGAGTCGTAAAATGTATCCTTAAGAATCAGGATATCTTCGGTTTTAGGAGTTTGATCTGCTGACCAAACCACTATATATAAATATTCTATGACCCGTATACCATGTCCTTAAAACTCAGGGAAGATATCCTATTTCTGCACTTTGATCTACGAACCTCGTCTATGATCTAAAAAGCTTTTACAACCAAGAAACAATACTCATTATTCTCATACCAAATTCTTAAATTCTCTGAAGTTGGTCTATGGATCTCATCTACGATCTGTGCTTCCTTTTATGGCCCTTAGACAGTGTCCCAAAAATACTGAAAATTTCTGAACTTTTCAAGGTCTGATATGAACTTTTTTGGGAACTTTTCAAAGTGTGATATGGACTTCAAAACATTTGGTGCTTTACTGTGCTTGAATGTCCAAATCCATTTAGTACATGATTAGTACTTTGAGATGAATTTTTTAATCTAGCACTAAACACATGATAATTAAAAGTTTTTGATCACATGTTTTGAATATTATAAAAATTATTCAACCAACCATGTTCTTCAACATTGTCTATTATTAGCATATTGTAAGCACCATCTTCCATGTTTCTTCATATAAAACTACATTCAGAAATGCATTTGTTAAAAAAAATAAAGAAACTTTGTCATTTTCGAGTGAATTCAAATGAGATGGAGCATTACGAGGTATGTGCCACTGACACAATTTATGTCTAATGCTCGACATCATTTCTCTAATGGAAATTCTCATTTCTCAACCTTCATTAGTTATAATATGTGGTGTAATACTTTACTTTGACATTGAGATTGTCAAGAATAACCGTATGAAGATTCGAATAAAAAAGTACAATCAAATATTATATTTTGTCCATGATGATTATTCCAATAAATGATGCATAAATCATATGATAGTTATATGTTTGATATATGGTATCAAGATACACGACATCACCAAGAAAGTGTAGTTAGATATGGATCGACGATCTCTACATACAAAATTAGTTATACGCCCTTCAGAATCAAGTTGAACATCCTAGTAAAATAAGTCTCGCCCGTATGTCTATTAGTGAATTAGTTAACAACACTTTGAGAATGCTCTCCTTGCACCTTGGAGTTCATCAAATGATCTATAAATTAGATAGAACTTTAGAATTAAGTAACATGCAAGAAGAAGAATTAATATATATAGAGTTTTTAACTATTTATTAAAATCAGTCTTTTCACTGTTAGTTTATGTTAGCTACTAACTTAACTTCCTATAGGTTAAAATTAATATTTATTGTAGTTTTAATTACTATTAAAATAAGTCATCAAATATATTTGTATGTGTCTTATATAGTCAATAAAACTTATTAGGTATTAACAATAGTGTGTGTCTATAGATCATTTTAAAGGTGAATAATGATAAAAAAAATAAAAAAATTATACAATAAAAAACATCATCAATTTTAAAATGGTTATTACTCAAGAAAACCAAAAAACAAACCACCTATTAATTTTCTTTTTGATACCACCTCAGATAACAATTAGTTAATCAAAAACCTAAATGCACATTTTTTATGGTTAAATGTAATTATAAAAAGGATCAAAGGAAAAATTATATTAATAACAACACCTCCAATATTAAGATGATCGATTTCATAAAAAAAATAATTGAAAATTCATCTTTAATTCTATTTTCTTTCTACTTTTTGGCCTGGCGGAATGGGTGGGGGTGAGGATGAGGGTGATTGGGGATTCGATACACTTTAATGAATATAGATATTTTCTGTTTATTTTGACCTACATTCCTAAAAAAGTCTGATGAGATACTATAAAAACATCAACTAATAATTAAAGAAAATAATAACTATGATATCTTGATTTTTCCCTTTGCTTATTCAACATTAACTTAATCTTTGATAACGCCAATGTTGTTAACAATAACATCCCTTATTGCTTCTCTGTTCATTGAAACCCTTTCATTCTCAAGCTCTGACATACAATTTTTAACTTCTTTTTGTAACATGTCTTGCAAATCTATCAAAAAAATTGGGCTCAACAACTGTTTCTCTGTACTTGCGACCAACATTTCCACTCTGAGTTATTGAAGTATGGGCCATAAAATTTAATGAAGTGATCTTAGATGCCGATATAGGTGTTGGTCGACCTATTTGCTCGAATAGATTCACTGGATTTAAATACTCAGTAGATCTGAATCCAGGTAAAGAGAGACCCAGATCTATTGATGGATCGGGCATTACTAGTGCAGGTGATGAAAGAGTCAAAATTTCACCTAGTGGGGCACTAGGCGGATAAAGACTCAATTGAGGTAACCTATATAAACCCAAATTGTTCATATTAGATACATATAGACTCAGAGATATTGATGGTTCAGGCATTACTGTTGAAGCTGATAAAAAGGCAAAATTTCACACAGTGGAGCAGGTGGATAAAGACTCAATTGAGGGCACCTAGATAAATCCAAATTGCTTAAATCACATCCACGTGGACTCAAGGATACTAATGTATCGGGTATCACAGGTGAAAATGCGGAAAGTGCTAAAATTTGACCCAATGGGGCAATGTGCGGATACAAACACAATTGAGGGAACCTATCAAAACCCAAATTGCTCAGATCAGATCTATATTGACTGCCTGAATTTTGACCCGCCCCGATACTCAATGATTTGTTCAATAGAGGTTGAGGATTTTCCAATGTCAAATGTTCTGACATCGAATGGCGCTTCCGTTTAATTATGGAATTCCAATGATTTTTAATCGCATTACCTGTTCGACGTGGTAACAAACGAGCTATATTATCCCATCGATTGCCTAATTTGGCATGAGCTCTGATAATAGTATTATCTTCTTCAAGAGTAAAAGGTTGATGCTCCACCTGAGGATTAAGCTGATTACACCACCGGACCCTACATGATTTTCCAAATCAACTCGAAATCAATTGGCCAATAAGAGACCAGTTCTCTGCTCCATGTTCCTTCACTAGATTCTACAATAGTTCGTCCTCTTCTGGATCCCATCGACGCTTGATCATACTTGTTTTTTTGCAATGTTTCCATTTTATAAAACCAATGAGATATTATAAATGGGAGAATGGGGTCTTAGATTTACTTGATAAAAACTTGTAGGGAGAGAGGGATATATATAGTTGGGGTGGGGAAAGAAGGGATAGGATGGTAGTAATATTGAAGTTTGACTAGTAGTTATTTTAGGAATTAAAACATAATGACAGTCAAACTAACAATTTTAACTACAATTATAGTTTCACTTATAGTTGCTTTTAGGGAAATTATATTTAAGTGTATTCACATCAAACTAACAAATATAAACTATTTACTTTGATATGTATTTTTTATTATTTAATTACAATTGATCAACTATATTCTAATATTAACATGAAATGTGATGTCACGACCCGACTTTCCGAGACATTAAGGCACCTACTATAACCCGCATCTAGGTACGCCAACCCTTTCCCAAAACGACAAGTAATGGTACAAGGGTAGAACTAACTAGAAAATAACAAAAGATAGAAACAAAGGCAAAGAAAAAACCATATACTATAGAAACCCACCCAGAACCAGGATGTCCCGAGGACAAAGCTATCTAATATGAATAAATACGAGTGCCAAAAGTGGACAACATCTAGCTGTCTCGAAGGAATAATACTAGCTAACATAGGTATAGAAGAAGACAGGCCGATCCAGGGCGCCAAGTACTCCGCTTCATCTCCGATATCCCCAAAATTCAAAAGGTGGCATGAACGATCACCATCGGTAGCTGGTACTAGGACATACATCGCAAAATAGGTAGAGTATAGCATAAGTACCAACAAAAAGGTACTTAGTAGGCATCATATGCCGACAGAGCAGGAAAGGTAAAAACCATCTGAAAAGATAGAATCTAGAGGGACAAATAGGTCAAATCGGGTATAAGAAGAACGCACACGAGCATACCGAAAGTAAATCTAAGTACACCAAAACTAAATTTAAGTTCACCCTAAAAGCCCAGAATGTATACTCATGCACAAATTTAAATAAAACTCGAATAGGCCAACATAAGCCTAATAGGTACGAAAAATAACTAAGTCTACTAAGGAAAGAGTACTATGAGCCACAAGTTCCCCCCCCCCCTATGAAACCATTAAGTCCAGTCAAATCTAGCCCAGCTAGCAAGAGTGACAATCAATATAGGACGCCAAACTAACATGTACGCTCCCAACCCACCTATCAAGAGGGACCCGAGAGTGTGTCGACTCCAAAGAGGATCTCAGATAAGGCCACCTAGCCAGCAATCCACTCCTAGGGGCGTAAGCTACCCAGCTAGAAAGAGTGACACTGGGGCATGTCTACTTCGAAGAGGATCTCAAGTAGGTTAAAAGTCACTGTTGATCTTTATCCACTACCAAAGGATTATAAAAGGCTCCAAGCCTAAAGTAAAAAAATATCGAGAAAGCGCAAACCTTTGGCAATAAATAAGAGGCATAAAAATAGAGAAAGAAGACAAACGGTCTAATAAGTTAAGGAAATGCCTAGACTAAGGCTCAAACTATCATAACCAAGTCTACTATACAGTCTATAAGGACCTAGTCTGTCTGAAATGACATCAAAGACATATCAAATCTACAAGGCTCATGACTCTAAGTCAACACTAGTCTATCCTATACTAAGGCCAAACATGCTTCAGAAATTAAGTAATAACACAAGTAACTCACACACCATGCAACAACACACGAACAACCCCACTAGCATGGTACTACACTCGAAACTGTGTTGATCAATCCTAAAATATGGTTTCTAAGAAGACAAGCAAGAATAACTAGGCACCCGCCTCCAATTCATACTAATTATCATGAATACACACATTCATGCTCAATCTGAATAGAAAGGAAACCAAAACATACATGAAGGCATAGCGTGCACGCTCAAAATTTCATGGATAGAGCTTTTTCTTTACAAATATCCTTCAAACAATGCCACACTATCAAGAATATAATCATAATGTTAGTATGGTAATTTAAACACCAAAATCACATAAAATGGAAATGGACCGATTTTGTAGTCAAATGAGAATTGTGGGACCTGTACCATAATTTCCAAAATTGACTCTGTCAAGAGGTCCTAAACTATGCCTCAAACTTGTGTTCCAAAATTGAACGCAATTTGAGCCTAAACAACCAACACAACAAACATGCAATTTTAATCAAGAAAACCAAGATAAGACAGCCTAAACACACCCAAATTCATCTGAAGCGAAGGTTCTCCAGTAGCTCCCAATCACCATCCCACGTAGCCACGCTCTCAAAGATCACACAACACTTTGAATCACTCAATTTTGACTTAACATGACCAATAATCGCCAATTCAATAGTTGAAACTAAGCTGCCATGCGTCTATATCTTATTTAAAGTTTGAATATGATTCTTCATCGTGAACAAGACAACCCTCTGAAAATGTGAGCCTCGAGAATGCCGCAAAGAGCCTACAAATACATCTAGAGGCAAACCAACTTCCCACAATTGCGTCAGGGGTCACACGATCGTGTCCCTCAGGTCACCAAACCTCCATGAACACGACCAAGGGCTTGCCAATGCAAAGGACAAATGTGGCCCGCTTAAGCTTTTGCATATCACCTAGTTTGGCAAGTTCTGAATTTTTTAGTGGGAGTTTTGAATTATATGTGAACCCTGTGCACTTAAATAAGATATGCAATCCCAATCAATTTTGATACTCAAGAATCAATGGAGCAGTCGAAATTCCCATACAAGGTCATCTCGAAAAAAAGTGGGTCCCACCCACAAACTTTATTTTAAGCCATAATCCATAAGGGGATCGGAAATAGCTTAAAAGCCTAGGGATCAAAATCAAGTGTTGTTCTAGACCAAGTTCAACATTCAACAGCTGATCGCTCTGATAGAATTCTCATCCGATCTTTTTACTCAGAATGTTGAGTGAAGTTAAACTTAGGCCTTCTCTAGTTTATAATTATCAAGTCTCGAATGAATATTTGAGGTCTTTTTGGAGTTTTTCTAAAATAGTAGAACCTGGTTTTGGTGGTGGAGACCATTAGCGATTAACATATAGGATTTCAGCAATAGGAAATGACCTTTGGCTACAAGAATGCTGAGTTATAAATCTCAAATTTTTAGCCTTCTTCCCCATTTTTAAAATGCGATTCTAAGAGCTCTAGACCTCCAAATGGGGCGATTCTGACTGATGGATGTCTGTAATTGGTGTGGCTACGTGTTGAAGTGATTGGGGAAATGTGGAAATAGTTGTTACAAGGTAATTTCCACCCCAAATATGAAGCATGAGCTTGATTTTGGAGCTTTAATGGTGATTTTATCCCATTTCTGAGCTAAAATTTTCCTATTTTTTGGGGCACAAGTCCTACAGTTATTTAATACATTTGATGAAGTCAATTTTTGGATTCTCGGCGTGGGTCATACATTCCAATTTAGACTCTATTTATGTCCATCTCGAATTATTGCATTTATTGTGTCTAAACATCCGTATTGACTTTGTGATCAATAAGTTATTAGTGTGGCAGTGATAGAAGGTGTTTCAATCGCGGATAACTCTTGTGCGGTGAATTCAAAGCACGTGTAATCGAATTCGAGGTAAGCTTCAGTTTACATTCTTAATTAGGCTTTATTAGATGATGCTCAGTATGAAGTGCATGTGATTTAGGTTGGTATTTGCTGAGTACTAGAATTGCTTCCTTTATTTTATCTATTCTTGACTTGTATAAAAGTGCATGAATTATTGTGGGTGATGAGATCCTTAGTTTTGGATAGAATCCTTGCTTATGAGTTCTCTTAGCATGATTATCCTTGTGAGGATTTGTATTTGAGGCCTTACGCTAGGATTGATCCTTAGATGCCTTAGAATGTGTTGAAGCACCCTTGTACCTGTGTTCTGTTCCCGGTAGACCTAGTTTCATATGGTGTATTTTGGTTTAGTGCTTGATACCTTATTGGTTGTCATATCCATAGGTTGCCATGAGATGTGCTCGATTGTGAGCAAGAGTTTAAAATTTGAGGTCAACATCAATCCTTGTATTATTCTCTCCCATTACTTGATTCTTAGCCTCTCCCTGATTCTTTCATTTTATGATTAGTGGTAGGCTTGTTATACATTTATTGAGAATGTTGATTATATTAATGGGCCTGAAGTTGTGATCTAGGTCTAGTTGGATTACAGGTTAGTTCTTGTTGGCGTGTAGCGTGGTAGTATTAGTATTATACTTTTGAATCTGTGTGCTTTGTTTGGATATTGGTGAAGACATGCATTGCATTGGTTGCTCATACTCACTCTCTTTGGGGTATAGTCTCAGTTCATGCATTGGTTCATTATACCCTACTATTCTTAGATTTGGTGTGCCTCACACCCATGAATTAGACTCTATTTAACGTGACTTTCATCCAACCTAGGACACTTTAATGATGCTTTGGTACAACTTTATCATGACCCAAGACTATCTTCTAGTCGTAACATGATGGTTGGAGAAAAAAGTGACTCCAGGATAACCTCATGGTCTGGCATCTAGCGTGCCATTGTAACATACAGGAAATAATAATGAAGTACTTATGCATAAACTTATTTTGAAAAATAGTCTATTAAACTCAAATATTAGATAGACAATATTAATTTAACATAATTGAAAAACCTATCAACTGATTGTCTGAAAGTCTAGATTTGGATGAGTTGCTAGGACAGACCCTTAGTTAATTCTAACTATTTGAAAAAACATAGAAATATTGAATGAAATAATAAGATTCAACTATGAAAGATGAGGACTCATTAACAGGTACTAGCGAACTGATTGAAAGTCGTACTAACCATGACCCAAATGTTAAACGTTCAAACATATTCTTACAAAAAAATATAGGCGAAAAGTATGCAGTCAATACTTTAAATTTACCGAGTCTATGAGGCATGTATGATAAAATAAAAACTGAATATGTTGAAATGAAATGACATAAGTTGATGCATTGACCTAGTAAATAACATGAATTCCTAACAAAAATGTTGTTCTGAAACAACTGAAGGCTTGGTCATGTCATAATTGAAAACTGAATTTTGGAAGATTCTAAAACCAACATACAACCATGTGAGATACTACATGGAGTTTGATGTATAATCCCTATTAAAAGAACCCAATATACTTTTTCAAGGGCTAAAGGCTAATTTGAGCTATTGTGGATCCACTAAGCTAATGCTTCTAGAAGTCTAAGGATTTAGGCCTCAACTAATGGGAAACCTTTATAATCCTATTGTAACACATAGTTATAGGACGTAGGGATTGCTAGTAAAGGTCTCATGCTTCAACTAATGAGTGATACTTCATCTCTAGGTCCGCTCATTGCGAAGTAAAACTCCCAAAGTAAAAAATATGCAAATAATATAAAATGGTAATAATCTGGGAATACTAAATTATAGTTATTAACTGATAATCAACTGAGTAGCTCATTAATTTTGATAACTGATATATATACTGATAGACACTTTATCCAAAAGTATCTTCAATTTTAAAATCTAGTAATATGGGACATGCATGATCTGAAATAGCATAATTTTGAGCTATCAAAATATCTAGTTTTAAGGGTTCAAGAAACTTTTGTATATATACTGATTTGTAGATGAAATTACATGTTTTCAACAATTCATCAAGAAATAGGCTGAGTACCTAACTCAAACTCAATAGGAAAGTAAATACCACCCTTTGGGGGTTGGCCAGGAAGGTCGGTAGGAAACACATCCCCAAATTCACGGACAAGTTGAAAAGACTCAACTAGAGGGACCTCCCTACTCACATCCCACACATAGGCTAGACACGACAAACACCCGCTACCCACTAACCTCTGATCTTGAATAAAAGAGATAACTCCAATCGGTGCGCTACTACTGGAGCCATACCACACCAATCAGGAATATGAGGCATGGCTAAAGTAAAGATGTTAGAGAACCCATCTAAAACTGCACGGTAAGTAGATAACTAGTCCATGACTAGATGTCACACATAGCTAGAAATATAAGGTTACTCATGGTGTCACGCCCGTGGGGAGCAACTAAACATGATTGAAACACCTGATCCACTACTAAAGACTCACCTATGGGGGTCGACACATGTAATAGCGCTACCATAGGCTCAAAACCCATACCCATATGAGAAACAAAATACATAGACACATAAGAACAGGTAAAGCCCAGATCAAATAAAGTCGAAGTGGGCTTATGGCATAAAAGAATCGTATCTATGATCACATCATTTGATGCCTTAGCCTCCTCCCTTGTTGGAGCTTTATCGAAATTACGCAGTCTGCTTTTGTCTTGGCTAATAGTCCAACCTCCTAACCTACCTCCTCGGGGACAAACTCGAATGTCATGTTCTCTATTGCGACGGTGTTGACCCTGACCTCTACCTTAGCTAGAGGTAGTGCTGGTGGAGCTTGTAAAGGTGGTGGATTTTCCTTCCGCCTATGCAAAGGTAAATCTCTTTGCCACTGATCAAAGTCACCATATTCAAAGCAACCTGGAGATGATCTTCTCCTAGAAGAATGACCACCACGGCCTAAAGCACAAGATTGGGACCCATAACTCTAGCTAGAGCCAACCTCGCTCTGACTTTACTGGTCACCATCTGAAGTCTACATATAGGCCTGAATAGGCTGACTGGGCTGACCCTATTGAAAGCACTGTAGAGTCCTATCATATGTTTCTCTAGACCTAAAATGAGACATATGTTGGCTACCCTCATATCTTACTATCTTGTGGCTGCAGTGTTGGGCGTCACGATGGAACTACTCAATAGTGTGTGTGGTCAACAACATCCAAAAGTGAATGACCTAGATGGACAATAGATTGAGTCTCAATCTAAAACTAATGTCTTAACTCATGGACAAAACATATAACTCTTTCCTTCTCTGTTAGGTAGAGTCATAGTATTATGATGGGAGAGCTCGTGAAACCATGCCTCATACTCATACATTGCCATAGAACCCTGCTCAAACCTAGAGAACTTATTCTTACGATGATCTCAAACATTGCGAGGGATGAACCTTGACAAGAAGGCCTCAAAAAACTAATCCTAGGTTATTGGAAGAGACCCAGTTGGCCTAGTCTCGATAAAGGTACAACACCACTATCTGGCTTGCCCATCTAGCTGATTGGTAGTGAAGTCGGCTCTTCTCGACTCAACCAGACTGAAAGTATAAAGCTACTCCTGGTGAGTAGTCAGAAACTCATGGACATTCTCACCCTCAACCCTAGAAAGTCTCAGAAATGAAGGTATCAAGAACACTCTGAGCATCTTCTACTCCTCTAGCAGCATATTTTCGACCACAATCACAGGCTCGGCGCCCCCATGTGGTATCCTGTCCTGAAGTTACTCTTCTACAGGCTAATCTTGGTGACCAGGTACTAGTGTATGTGCATGTGCTTCAGTTGGTGACCAAGTACTAGTGTTTGGGCATGTGCTTCCGTCCGAGCTATTCAAGGCCGGGTGGGAATCAAGGTTGGAATAGAGAAGGATGATGGATGGAGAGACCGTGACAGAGAATGGAGTGGTTGTGGAACTAATTGGAAGGAACGGGATGGTGACAAAGAAAGATATGTTCCACCCATGAGCATCAAAAGCCAAAAGAGTAAAGGACTGACCCAGAGAACTTTCGCTAGGAAGACATGCTTGCACGCATTCTCAATAAAGTGGAAGGGTCGGACAAGGTGCCAAACAAAATGAAAGAGGATATCTCCACACTCAATCAAATGATCCCATCTCACTCCCTGTCCATCAAACAATTGGAAACGCAAATGCGTCAAATCTCATTTCTTTTGAACCCAAGGCCAAAAGAGGGTTTACCAAGTGATACCTTGGCCAATCCAAAAACTGACCCTTGAAAGCGTATCTACGTCATGCCATGATGTTAAATAAGGCGCTTCTTGGGAGGCAACCCAAGATTTTATGCTTTTAATATTGTTGTTTGAATAATAGGTATTGAATGTGCAGGTTAAAAAGTTGAAATTTTGGGAAAATGGTAGCTAGGCGAGCCAACGATACAGTCGGCAACTCACCAAATAGGTCAGTGAGCCCGACTTGGATCGCTGTTGGAACTACATAACTTGCTAGGATTTCTGTAAAACTCAGAGGGCTAAAGTACCACTTGGCGCATTGCCGAGTGAGTTGGTGACGTAAGTCGTGGTCGCCGACTGGCGCGCGAACTGAAGAGTCCTTCAGGGTCAAACCGTTTTAAATTCAAAATCTCTTCATTTTCATACTTTTTGACTTCAAAACCTTTACAACCGCTTTTACTTGCTTTGATATTTCATTTTCTTACTTTTTTGTGGGATTTAGGACTCGAGGAGGATTTGTCGATTCTTTGCTTGCCTAACATTTCAAATATTCGGCATACAAGGTTGGTTTTCTGAACCCCTCTCTACATTTGGGTGTAATCTAATGCATTATTTTTTGTGGTGGTTTATTTGCCCGTATTCAGTCAAAATCATGGTTAATTGGTCTTAGATAGTGAATTTTTGTGTCTAAGCATGTTAAAATTGTTGGGTTGTATTTAATTTGGTGTGGTTCTAGTGGGGTGAAGTCTGAGCAACCCCAAATTGTGCTAATTGTCAAATTTTGCCCAATGATAGAGCAATTGACGTTATTCTTAAGGGCAAAAAACGTCAATTAAATAATTCTTGCCAAATCGGGGGAAGTCTGAGGAACCTGTGGGCAATGGGTTTAGTTGAATAGCATGAAACAATAGTTTCATTTTGTTTTCATGGGCTGCGGGTTAGATTTTGAAGGTAAGGGTTGAAATCTGGCAGATTGGACTATTCGACGAGCTCGCTGAGTGGTTCGGCGGTTCACCTAAAGTCCCCTAGATCATCTTCTAATTCTCTATTTTTTGGGTTTGAGTTTTGTAATTTTTGGCAATATACATGAGCTTGCCGAGTTCACTCGATGACTCACCGAAAGTACCTTCGGGTTGCCCTTCTGCACCCCAAATACCTATTAATATCCTTTAACTTTTGACGAACCACTTCTAGTTCGCCAAATGGTGTCAGCAATCTGCATAATGGCCCCTAATACCACCGACCTGTATTTAGTTATGAGTGATGATACTCTGGAACTTTCGGCGAGCTTGACCTGGCTCGCCAAAGGGATTCGGTAACTCGCCAAATGGTTTGGCGAGTCTTTCTATGCAATTTTTCATACTTTGCATTTTCTTTGAATTGCATCTAACGTGTGTTTTTTTGTGTTGCATAAATGGGTAGACCTAAATTCCAGGACAGAATCAACCACCCCGAAAGCGGGCACGAAGAATCGTCATAAATGAGGAAGCTTCTACGTCTCGAGCCCCAACTACCAAACCTACTCCAAGAAGGGAAATGGGCAAGGTCAAAGGCTAATTGCAACACAGACCTCCGGAGGGGAGCTCTAATAATGAAGGTGTTTATACTACGTACCTCACTACGTTTGACAGTGAGGGCCATTCAGGGGACGGTTCCCTAGCCTTCGTATCTGAACTGGAGGATGATCAGGTCATGCAGGCTAAGACAGTGGAGCTATGCTCCAAGCGTATAATGATCCCTCTAGAATGTCAGTGCCTTCTACGCCTCCTCCTCATCAAGCTCCAGTTTAGGCAGTGGTATAGGGCCACCAGTTCAAGGTCCTCCTCCCCGGTCACTGAATAGTCTAAAGGTCGAGGGTTCGAGGACCACTTTGGAAGAAAAATGAATTGTCTACCGATGGTGTGGTGGACATGTATCCTGAGGTGTGGAAAACCTGAAGATCCATATATTTGAGGTTTTTACCAAACCCTAAGGCCCTTGCATCCCTACTTGGGTCTGGGAGTTATATATGACATATAGAGAGTTGGTGCCGAAGCGTAGGAAGAAGGCCAGCGCCTTCAAGCGAGTTCACTTCACAGTTTTTTGGGGGAATAAGGCAAAGTGTAGTAGTGCGGAGATCAATGAGGTACTCGGGTGTGCACAGAACTTCATGCATGATTACCTTGACTTGATCAAGAAGAAGACCTTAGATGATCTAAAGGTTTGATTGGCACCCCTTATTTCTGATGTTACTCCGAGGTGAATCGAGGAAGGTCCATAGATTAAGATGAAGTACCTAAACATGGCTACCCGATACTAGTTGAAATCTATTAGTAGCACCATCATGCCAGAATGAGTCGATCCTCCGACATCTGAAGGCTGTTTGTCTAGGTTTGATTATGGGTCGACAGAGGTTGAATTTGGGTCTGCTCATTGAGCAAGAGATGGCCATGAGGACCAAACAGAGTCAGACCTCTCTTCCATTCTTGGTGTTGATCACCGATTTGTGTAGCCAGGCCCCTACTCCCATGGTTGAGAAGAAGGATGTGAAGGTGACACCTACTTCCTCTACTAACATTTGGTGGATTGAGGCCGAGTACTTAAGGGATGAGGCCGACAGAAGGAGGTCTTCACTGTTGGATACGTACCCAGTAGTAGATGTTGACATGTTGCTGACCAAGGCAATACTACCCCTTCAGGCCAGTGAGCCTACAAGTACCTCTGGTCCTTCTACTTCTACTTCTGCCAGTTATACTGTTGCACCCCCTCCCACTTCTTCTGCTGCTTCTTCCTCCTAACTCCCTATCACCCAAGATATATTGTATAAGATGGGACATATGGATCACTCTGTTGATGTGTGTGCCTTTCAGGTAGAGGCCATTGTGCCTGAGATGATAGAGCGGGTGATCGTTGCTGCCTTAGCTCCTCTTAGGGCTGAGATGATGGAGCATTGAGAGTTGATTGATGGCCACAAGATGGCTCTGGATTCCCTTACAGTTCAGGTTGAGGCTTGTGAGAAGGTCTGAGGTGACTCTGCTGCTTTGACGGCATTGGAGGGCGATGTTGTTGGGCTGCGCAAGGATTTGGATGAGCTGAAGTCCACAAATTTGTCGATGTTGTTCGGCACAATTGAGATCCCCTACATCCCGAGTACAAATATTCCCGCCAGTACAGAGATTCCTCCGACTCCTACGACCAGAGATATTGATATAGAGGGCACAATGTTGAGTTTGAGGCAGTGTTTGATGGGGAGGAGCTCGGTGTTAGAGACGATATTGTGTATGATGATTAGGCAGATCTTGAGGTAGCTATGGTAGAGACAACTGTGTGGGATTCTTTGAGGGAGACGTTGTAACACCTCGTGGTTTAGTAGGCCAACTAGGGATAAGTATGAGTGCAACAAGTCAAGACTAGAGGGCAAGAGCCAAGGCAAAAGGGGTAAGGGCCGAGGCTTCCCCAGGCATGACAAGGCACTACCCCACTTCACGACCACCACCACGGCCAGTGGTGAAGACCACGACTCATGGTGTGGCTCGTGGTGGCTAAGGCAGTAGGTACTTGAGGCTGCCCAAGAATACTCATCTTCACGAGGCACTTCACGGCCAGTGGTGAAGACCACGGATCGTGGGAAGGCCCGTGAAGATGCCTTCAAATTATGGAGCCCAAGACATGGTGGCCTAGCCAGTGGACCAAGGAACACTGGCAGGACCACAACTAGTGGTGAGGACCACGTCTCGTGGAGCCTGATGTGGTGCCTGACACTAGGCTGCCCAATTAAGGGCTTTTTGGGAAATTCCTTTTTAAGTGGGCATTAAGTGAGGTCATTTTTCCTAGAGTTAGTACACCTATGGAAGCTATTTTAACCCTTTAAACTTACCATTCAAGACATTATTCCCAAAACCCCAAAATAATCCCAAGTTTATCCTCTCAAATATTTCTCTGTCTAGAACTTGAAGAACAAGAAAGAGTAGGAGCTAGGGACAAGATAAAATCCCAATTCCTCAAGAAATTGTGGGATTTTTAATCAAGGTATGATGGCTTATTCATCCATGGAGCCCCATGTTTTTCCCTAATTTAGAAGAAGAATTCCTCAATTCTAATTAAGGTTTCTTCTAATATTATGGCTACGGATCCAATTGTGTGGATTATGATTGTTTATGAGGGAATTGATATTTACATAATTTTAGAATGCATTTACATATACCCATGCCTAACCCATGTCTAGAAAGATGAAATTTGTGGAATTGGATTTTATGCCATGAAAGGGGAAATTGAGGATTTAGATGTAATATTTTAGAATTAATGAAATACATTGTAGATCTCTTGAGAATTAAACATATAGACATGAATTAATAGAGATTAAGGTATGCATGATGAATCATGATTAGTAGTATTTGAGATTGGGGCTATATGATGAAGTATGATTAGACTGCTTAAGATTGAAGCATATATATATGAATTGCTTAAGAGTAAAGCATAAAAGCATGATTTGAATGAGATCTAGTATATGATGAATTACGAATTATAGGATTGGAGATGAGAATTGTCATGAGACTAAGGCATGTATGGTGAATTATAATTAGTAGGCCTTTTAGAGTAAAGCTTATATGATTAGCTATGATTATTAGGGCTTTGAGAGTAAAGCTTACATGATGAATCATGATGACTAGGGCTTTGAGAGTAAAGCTTATGTGATGAATGTTGAATTGTAGATAAGATTGTTGTGGAAAGAGTCAACCACATGATCAAAAATATGAAACTGTGCATGTTGTAGTGAAACCTATGTAAATGATTTGAGGACCCTTTGAGAGTAAAGTGTCAATGATTATAATGTTGTTGTTGTGTTGATTGAAAGGAAATTCTCATAAACACTTAATGAACAAGATGTGAAAGGTATTCTCACATAATGAAGATTCTAAGGTTGAAAGGCTTTCTCACCTAATTGAATTTGAAATGTACATGTAGACATGATGTGAAAGGTTTTCTCAGATAGAATGATTCTAGGATGAAAGGCTTGCTCACATAAAATGAATCAAAGCATGTTAGAACTATGATAGCTTGAAGTAGTGATAAGAACCCCCTTCATTAATAGCTTGACTGGGTAAGACAAGACCATGCTTGGTAGCTTGAGTTTGAAGTCCTCATGGATTGCCTTTGATTGAGCAATATTAGCCTTCCAATAGTTAGCTTGAACTAAGCACAATAGAGTAGTTTGCATGGTAGCATCACTTGGTGAGGCCACACCATGTCATTGGTAGCTTGGATTGAGAAATAGTACCCTTCCTTGAGTAGCTTGGACTTGCATAAGTAAGGTGCTTTCATTGGTAGCTTGGTCAAGCATAATGTGGTTATGTTAGGAAGAGTATTAGCTTGGTTTTAGCAATAGTACTCTTCCTTGAGTAGCTTAGACTTGCATAAGTAAGGTGTTTTCCATTGTAGCTTGATCTAGCATAATGTGGTATTTTCCCTTGGTATCCTTGAATTGGTAAATCATAACCATTTTTGAGTAATGACTTGTCTTGGACTAGTAAAACGGTACTATTCCATGTATAAGAAGAATAGATAAAGAAGGACTAGTCCCTAATTGAAATAGCATGTTTATGATGAAACAAGATTACTTCAAAAAAGTATTGCAAGTATGTTTTAATATGAGATTTTTTTTACATGATGTATGATTAGCTTGGATTGTTGCCTATGTTGCATTCCTCATATGTTTGACTAAAGGTGAATGTTTCTTTTTCTATGTGAAATAAGTTAAGGATGGGACAAAATATGATGAATATGAATAAGGGCCTAAAGTTGTTTGCTTTGTATGGTGAGATTTATGGGGTCTTATTCATGCATTTCACAAGTATCCCTTGAGGTTACTTATGAAGTATTCCTTTATTTCATGATGATTCAAGTGTATTAACCATGTTTATGACTTATGTTGTTAGCTCTTATGATTATTGTTTGTCTTATGTTGACTAACACTTATGTTATGCCTATGTTGATGATTTATGCTAGCCATCATATTTAGTACATGTTTGTACTAACGCATACTTTTGCCTACATTCTTATCAAATGTAGGGTCCGGTGATATTGACTTCCATCTCCGTGGCTAGGTTCATAGTAGAGCAATAAGAGACGTTTTGATGAGTCCTCATAGCATTTGAGGGCTTGACCACCATGTCCTTATGTATTTTAATTTATGTTTAGAACTATTGTATGGGCTTTGTCCGAAACACTATTCATGTTTTTAGATGGTTTGAGACAAGTGTAAAAGACTTCCGCTTCGTTTTATGAAACTTGGATGTTATGAAAAATGTTTTAAAATTTTGCTTATTCTTATTATCTTATGTTATGATATACTAAGAGTATGAGGCCTCTCGGGGTCTTGTACTCCTTGTTACTTCTCAGGGGTACCCTTGGGTCGTGACAAACTGGTAATCAGAGCATACGGTTTAGAATGATTCTACGATGTCTCAAAACCACGTCTAGTAGAGTCTTGTTCGTTAGTGTGAAGCGTGCCACATTTATGAATAAGAGGCTACTAGATGCTTAGGAAACTTCACTTATTCATTACACTAAGTCGTGCCATAGAGTTTACCTTTATAAGGTCTCTCTCCTACTCCTTATCCAATGGTGTTCGGGGTATGACTACTCAAAGAGCTCATGCTACAAGGAGCGAGGGAGAAAATATTGGTTGTGATGCCAATTATGGCCATGTGACTAGATATGCTAGATTTAGATTCCATCCTTGGGATGGATTGGATGCACTATTGTTTTGTTTCTAGTGATTGTAGAACCCGTGTAGTTGGATTTCAGTTGCCGAATGAGCCTATCCTAAAGTGGAAGGGCAGAATTTCTATGTCTAGACGCCAGTATGTGTCTTATATGAAAGTTAGAAGGATGATTTCTAGGGATTTACTTTATCACCTAGTTAAGGTGAGAGAAATAAATTTTTAAGTGTTGACCAACTCTAAGAAGCTACTTTGTTTTCTAACGATGATCTTAAGTCAGGTTACCACCAATTGAGGGTGAAAGATGATGATTTCCTGATAATGGATTTTAGAACCCGATATTGTTATTATGAGTTTTTAGTGATGTCATTTGGTTTGACTAATGCCCCGGCGGCCTGTACGAGTTTTATGATTATGGTGTTTAGATAATACCTTGATATGTTCAATTAGTAGACTCCTCCAAGGGTAGTGTTATAGTTCACCACGGTTTAGAATCGTCTTGTGTGATGGATGTGAGAGATTGGTGATAACATCATCCGACCTTAGTTGAATTAAAAGAAATGGTGCTTAGAAAGTATGTGTAGCCTTGCTCCCAAGGGGGAGATGATTGATGTTTGCATAATCAAGACAAAAGTTCCGATGCAAGTGTCTACGATCGTACAATAGTTAGTAACACAACCAAGCGTTGGTATCGTTCCCCAGAGAGTGATTTTGAGAATTAATAGAAAAATAAAATTAATTCTAACTAGTCGTAGCTAAAGACATTAACGATTACAAACATTGTAAATTAAAGGGGTGGACACAAAAGGTGTCAATTAATAATGGGGTTTTGTCACTAGTAAGTAAAAACAACAAAATAAACAAAGATTTCTAAGTAATGAGAGGGGATCCTTGGGATGTGACGGGAATACGGGTTAAGCTAGATTATTGGGTACATGATTTCAACAGAAGATTCATAGAATAATTGTGACTAGGCTAAACTTTAAGAGGGATAGGCTCTCTCTCGACCAACTTACCCTGTTTCAAACATCCACTTGCCGCATGAAGACGAACGTACACTGTAACCCACTCACTCTCTCGAGCTGAGTGTGTGGACATGGGACTAGGGTTCACTATGTCGAGTTGAACCTCATGTCGACCCACTCACACTGGCCATCAATTTAGTAGTTTTAGTTTTACGACCTCTCTCTCGAGCAAGCTGAAAACACATAAATAAACTTGTATTTGCAACTACAAATTCATGAAATTCATCCACAACTACTAAACGAAATCACAATTAAACTACGATTAAACTATCAACAAACAAGACCCAACAATTATCTTAACCCATATTCGCTAAATAACACTCCAAGAATTGGGCTTTTTAGCCACACATGTATAAGAGATAGAAATTTATACCTATATGAGTTTTCATTCAAATGGGTATGAAGATTTAAGTCTTAAAACAAATAAAGAGTGAAGAATCCAAGGGACCCAAACCCAAATTCTTTGAGATGAAACCCTTTGAATCTTCAAGTTATTCAAAACCCTTCTCCAAACTTAGAGCAAAAATAAAAAGTACTATTCTATATGAAAATTATAATAATTGTTCCACACTAAAAATCTCTTGCTAAGCTACAACTCTCAATGAGTATTTATAGTTTTCAAAAATCTATGCTGCAGCGGATCATTCGATGACATTAGTCGAAATCACCGATCAACTCGGCGATTCACCGTTTGGTGTAGTTCATCACTGTCTTGCGTTAGTCTTCAGCATTGTCGTATTTTGGATCATTGGGCAGCATAGTACTGCTTTGCGGAACTGCTCGGTGCTTCTCCTTTTCACCGTCGATTTGATTCTTTCATTCAGGGCTCAGCACACTGGAACAAAAAGTGAGACTAAGATCATTTGGCGATTCACCAAATGAGTTCGGCGATCCGCAAATCTTCATTTCTACGTTCTTCTCAGCTGCCTTTGTTCCTTTTTGCTAAGTAGTGTCCATGCTTTCCCTCAAACTCCAAATACCTGAAACTTAAGGTTTTTCATCAGATATTGAGACAAAATATGCATTTGAGGACACTATTTCTATTAAAATATAGCCCTAAATGAGTCCAATTTTTGGACTCATCAACACCCCCAACTTAAACTTTTGTTTGTCCTCAAGCAAACTCAAGTCCAGTAGTTCAAAAATGAGGTCTCGAACAGTACTACACAAGACTCAATCATGAATGCATACAACAAGATTCAAGTTACTTATGCAAAGATCAAATGTGCACTCAAAGATTCAAGTTGTGACTCACCAATATCAAAGAATCTCATGCTCACAATACTTTCTTCAAATGCAAGTTCAAGCTCAACCAAAGTGTTCAAATGCCCTCACACAAGGAATGATTTAAATTTCACACCCAAAGGTTTAATCATTTAAAGTTTCGAAATCAAATGCAACAATCACTCTCACAAGGAAGAACACAATGCATGCTTTCACCCATAGGTTTCCCCGTATTTTCCTATCAGCATTTGTTTCAGCTCACTCAAGATCAAAATAGTATTTTCAAGGCTTGTAATGGGGCTGAGTGCAAAGGTATGGCCATTTAGGCTCATTGACTTTCATCCTCATGAGATGTGGTACTCACAACACTTCATTTCCTCTTCTTTCATCATTTTCTTTAGTGCTCATAAGTCATCCTATTATTCACTTCTCATGGATTTTTGGAAACCCGATTTTCTTCATGTTTTCACAACTTTATTCCACTTCTTTTTCCTTCTTTTTCTTTTTATTTTTCTTTTTCTTTTTCTTTTTTTTTTTTTTTTACGGAGGGGTTCCATCTTTCTCAAAATAATGGGTAAGAGGGACTTTCTTGCACATCTTGATTTGCCTTTTCTTTTCACCACACCTCCAATTTAGGCTTTTGGCCTAAGTTGGCTACTCAACTAACCACAACTTCATGAGGATTACGGGTAATGGATAAAGAAAGGTTACGTTTGCATCAAGTTTCTTCCAAAGAAAGGTAAAGCTCAAAGGGTATTCAAGAGAGGTTCACAAACTCACAAGGTTTATCACAAAAGAAGTATATGTTAAATTGGCTCACACTCTTCGAAGTTGCCTAAGATCATATCAAAAGATATCCTTACTTAGTTGATCGGACCAACTGGGAAAATTCTAGGTGTATTCATGCATGGTTCAAAGTAAGCTCATCACACTAGGCATTGACACTACAGAGAAACAATACTCCACATTTTTGCTAGTGTGCAATGATCATCACAAGAGACTCAATTTGATAACATGCTAGTCACAACGAGATGCAAAGAGTTCACATATTGTCTATGTAACTTCATTTGGTCTCATTGTAGCCGCACATTCATGTTCGTTAGATTGTAAGACCTATTCAAGTCATTGGTATTGACCGTAACCGAGACTTAAATTTTACAAAAGACCAGCCACATACGACACACGAAAGGTGGCAAAAAAATTTGGACAGGTCAAAATCATTTATGCAATTTAAAATAAAAGGATTCATAAGCTCAAACATCCACAGAAAAGCAATATTAACACAATTTTATGCACAAAGCTCAAGTATACACAACATACAAACATCAAATAGCACACAAAGGTGGGCCTCACCCCACCAAAAATAATAGAAGTTGTCCTCAAATGCAAATAACACAGAAGCTGAAATGTAAAATAAAGAAAGATAGAGAGGGAGGTAAAGAGGTTATCTTGGCTAATCGGTTGCTCAATCTGTCTAGGCTTCAGTTCCCGGAGTGACTCTAGAAGGACCAGCTCCACTGAATCCAATAACAGATGCTAGGGAGGCCTACACAACAGCATCTATCATAATTGCTTCTATCTCAGTCAGGTCTTCATCTGCAGCTCTCTCAGTCTCCTTATGAATCTCTTCATTAGTTTCTGCTTCTCACTCAGGATCGACTGTCTGCTCCACTCTATCCCCATGTCCAGTGGTGATTTGAGGCATCTCAGGCCCGTTTATAATTTCCACTGTTCCAAAGACCATAGATACATCGGTGGACTTCAGGTGGTTTACTTCTTTTCGCAGCTCAGCAATGGTAGCTTTTAAAGTTGTCACCTCCTCTATTACCCCTTGGTTGTGCTCACACACTGCTACCCTGGCCACTAGGACATAAATGATAGTGTTCAGAGGTGTCACAACATCATCTAGGGAAATCTGGATCATAATTGGAATAGAGGCCTCTAGACTGGCGGCCCGACAATCAGCAGAAAGGGCCAGTTGTCCCATCCGGATTAGGGAGGCCTGGGTAAGTTGAGGTTAAGAGGAAGTTGCAGTAGGTCTAGGAGCTAGTTTCACAGCAGAAGAGCTTGGAGTATCAGAAGAAGTAGCAAGAGGGATACATGAAGGCAAAGATGCCTCTGCAGGTGCTGATTATGTGTCCACCGGGGCTGCCTTCTTCTTTTCCTCCTGATCCTTGAGGTACTCAACTTTGATCCTCCAGATATCAGTGGAGGATGTGTGAATCACTTCCACATATTTCTTTGTATCTCTTGGTACCCAAGCCCGTCTACACAGCTCGGTAATCAATACGGGGAATGAAAATGAAGTTTGGCTCTGCCTTCCATGCATGAGTATCTCTGAAGCGATGATTTCACCCAAGTTTATTTAAGTTTCCTCTATGATGCAACCCATGCAAGTTGCTTTGGCAAGGAGAAGAATCGACTTATTCTGGGATGGCATGATTGTACTGCTGATAAAATCGAACCAGAACCTTGCTGCTATGTTTAGTTTTTTCTTTTCAATCGGAACTCTTTCTGCCAACAACGTTGGAGTCTCGTCTAAAATTAGTGGGGCTAACCATTTTTTCATCTCATCCAGTTTCTTTATTCTGATCAAGAGCTGGCAGTGATTCCTAATATTTGTGGACATACCCAAGACCATGTTAATCGCCTCACTATCACACTTCACTCTCCTGCCTCTAACAACCACACAGTCTACTTCTTTGAAGGCTGCTGCTAGCTTCTTTTTATGGGGTATTAGTGCACTGTATGCACTGTTGAAGTCTCTTATACAGTTTGGAATATGAGGGTCGCGAGGATTGGTGAATATTTGAAACTTATGGTATCTCAGGCATTCCATTATCTCTGGGTGCCTGTCTATAACCCCGTTTATGGACAGCCGCTTTTGATCCATAATTGGTCTCAGTCCCTCAGCTTTTACTCGATTCATTGACTTAGGCAGAGGTCCCTGTATTGGAGGCGCTAACACCATTGCCTGCTCTAGTACTGGAGATGTAGGAGTGGTAGGCTGGGTATTCCTGACCCTGTATGGATCATTCAGCTTCTTAGTTCGCCAATCAGCACTCTGTGCTATTAACAGATCATCCTCATCAGAACCCACGTCTTCGTTTTCAGATTGGTTGGGGTCATTTCTATAAAAGCAATCACTGTCAGTGCTTTCATCTAATAGTTCAAGGGTCTTATCCTTGCCTTTGCCTTTACCACTAGTTGTGGAAAGTTTCGCAACCTTTCTTCAAGATGCAGCAGCATCTTTGTTGATTTTAATCCCTTTTGTTTTACCTTGGGGTGACCTGCTTTCTCCTGTAACTTTAGTTCTAGCCATTTCTACAAAGAATTTGGGAAGAAGTTAAAACAACTAAATCAAATTCATAAGGCAACTGCAGATTATCTCAGTGCATAGATTGGCGAATCACCGAGTTGCTTTGGCGAGCAGGGTCTTATCCGCCGAAAGATACAGTGCAATAAAGGTTCAGAGGTGCAGACAAATGGCGATTGAGGATACTTTCGACCAGTCGCTGAATGCTTTTGGCGATCGGAGACTTCTCGCCGAAAGTTACAGAATCCAAATCTCAAGTAGCATGAAATTAAAGATGAGATGGGATCATTAGGCGAACCGCTGAGTGGTTTGGCGAGCTCGACCCAGCTCGCCAATCAGCCCATTGTGCCTATTTCCCATCTATTTTCTTGACTTCAACCCCGCAACCCCTGAAAATACAATTAAACAATGCACTAGGAAAATTAAGCTTACAGTTTTCCTGGCCTTTGCTCAACTTAAACAGTATGTAGGAGCACCTCATAAAAATTTATTCATGCTAAATCATCATAACGGGATTCCAAAATTTAAAGCAGACGGGTTGGATTCGCAAATAAATAGAGACACTTGAATAGTCTAAATTTATCAGAAAGGCACAGTACACGACATATGATAAAATAACTTGCACTAAATGTATAAATATCACAATTAAATGCAGGGTTTGGAGAACCAACCTTTTAGGCAGATTCAGTCAAGACTTTGATGCTAGGCAGCGGATTAGTATAGATCCAAGCACTACTAAATCAGCTAAAATTCTCATGAGTTGCGAAAATTTTGAAAATACTAAGTAGGTGCGATTTTGCAAAAAATGAGAGTGAGAATATGAAAAAGGTTGAAAGTTAAAACCCATGGCTTTGTAAAAACTGTCCAGATCTTACCCATTCAGCCACATTAGTTGATTTTGCTCCGCTACTCGGCGATACGCCAAGTGGTTATCTACCTCGCCGAGTTTTACAGGACCTTCAGTCAAAGTGAGGATCCAAACAACGGTCTTTGTCGGAGTCGCCGATCTATTCGGTGATTCGCTAATTGGGCTTGTGTAATTCATCCAGTACTTTTCATAAACTTTTCATGCCCAATCCTACAAAATCAAAACACCTTTCTTTTACAAAAAAACAAATTATAAACATTTAAGGGTTTTGGGTTGCCTCCCAAACAGCGCCTTAGTTAACGTCGTGGCACGACATAAGTTAACACTTATGCTCCAATAGTGAGGTTTGCCTCAACTTCATCATGCAATCCTTCTTTATAATCCGGATAGAGTTCAGTCAGCACTTTATCCATTTGAGAACCTAGTAGTTGAATAACGTAGCATGGGAGGTCGTCATCTGGTTCAACAACTATACATTCTCCCTGAGCTACACCAGTACCCTATGTTGCTCACTGTATTTCTGGAGTAGACGTGTGAGCATTTCTTTGTTTTGTCCATCCTCGTTGTCCTTAATTCTCCTTCGTTCATGATGAGGGACGTAGCACTCTTTCTTGTTGCACTGGACTTCAAGATCCTCAATTTTCTTTGTCACCTCATCTAACTGAGTTAGCAGGATCACTAAGTTGAAATATCTCCTTTTCATTTCCTGATCTGGCTCAGTAAAGTTGTCTAGATATTTGGCTGCTTCCACATAGGGTTGTCGTACTAGACTACCCGAGGTAATTTGATCAGCCATCATTCTGTTTCCTAGACTAAGACTTCAGCAGAAAGATTCCAAAATGACTCTTTCGGGGATTTTGTGAGTAAGGCATTGACCCAGAAGTTCTTTGAACCTCAGCCATGCCTCATGAAGCTTTTTGCCTTCCGATTGCTTAAAAGTTAGGATCATATCTCGGAGCATCATCCCTTCTAATGACGGTAGCTCCATTGGCTTGCAAGTACTGCTCAATATGTTCAACTCCCCTTCTTCAAAACTCTAACAATCAAAAAAAAACAAAAAATTAAGTTAGTAGACTACAACTAAGAAGAATAAAAAATTCTGCTAATCTAAAAATTCTCAAATAATAGCACTCCCCGATAGCGGAGCCATTTTGATGTTCGCATAATCAAGGACACAACTTCCGATGCAAATGTCTACGATCGTGCAACAATATAATAACCTAACCAAGGGTTGGGATCGTTCCCAAGAGAACAGTTTTAAGAATTAATAGAAAAATAAAATTTATTATAACTAGTCATAGCTAAAGACATTAACGATTAAAAATATTGTAAATTAAAGGAGGACACAAGGGTGTCAATTAAGGGTTTTGTCACTAGTGAGTAAAAATAGCAAAATAAACAACAATTTCTAAGTAATGAGAGGGGATCCTTGGAATGTGACCGGAATACAGGTTAAGCTAGATTATTGGGTACATGCTTTCGATAGAAGATTCATAGAATAATTGTGACTAGGCTAAACTTTAAGGGGGATAAGCTCTCTCTCGAGCAACTTACCCCATTTCGAATGCGTTTCTCTCAGACACCCACTTGCCGCATAAAGACCAGCCTAACGCCTTAACCCACTCACTCTCTCGAGCTGAGTGTGTGGACATGGGACTAGGGTTCACTCTCTCCAGCTGAACCTCATGTCGACCCACTCACACTGCCCATCAATTTAGTTGTTTTAGTTTTACGACCTCTCTCTCTCAAAACACGAAAACACATAAATAAACTTGTATTTGCAACTATAAATTCATTAACTTCATCCCCAACTACTAAACGAAATCACAATTAAACTACGATTAAACTATCAGCAAGCAAGACCCAACAAATATCTTAACCCATATTCGCTAAATCACACTCCAAGAATTGAGGTTTTTAGCCACACATATATAAAAGATAGAAATTTATACCTATATCAGTTTGCATTCAAATGGTTATGAAGATTTAAGTCTTAAAAAAAGCAAAGAGGGAAGAATCCATGAGACCCAAACCTATATTCTTGGAGATGAAACCCTTTGAATCTTCAAGTTCTTCAAAACCCTTCTCCAAACTTAGAGTAAAAATAAAAAGTACTATTCTTTATGAAAATTATAATTATTGTCCCACACTAAAAATATCTTGCTAAGCTAAAACTCTCAACGAGTATTTATAGTTTTCAAATATTTGTGTTGCAGCGGATCATTCAGCGACATTAATCAGAATCGCCGATCAACTCAGCGATTCACTGTTTGGTATAGTTCATCGCCGTCTAGTGTTAGCCTTCAACATTATCATATTTTGGATCATTGGGCGACATAGTAATGCTTCGCGGAACTGCTCGATGACATGCCGATGTCCCCTTTTCACCGCCGATTTGATCCTTTCCTTTAGGGATCAACACACTCGAACAAAAGGCGAGACTAAGATCTTTTGGTGAATTTTCATTTCTTTGTTCTTTTCAGCTGCCTTGTTCCTTTTCGCTAAGTAGTGTCCATGCTTTCCCTCAAACTTCAAATACCTAAAACTTAAGGGTTTTCATCAGATATTGAGACAAAATATGCATTTAAGAACATTATTTCTATTAAAATATAGCCCTATATGACTCCAATTTTTGGACTCATCAATGATGCGCTTAATTAGCAAGGTCATTGAGTGTTCCTAACGTTTATGAGTTGGGTTTACTTGAATTTCTCACCTTTGAAGGGTGTAATCTGTTTGGGAAGCTTAGTCCCCGTTTTGTAGACCTATAGGAAATCTTGAGATGTGTTTGTAAGGGTGCTTATGAGCTAGGTTGCTTAATGAGTCGGCATTGGGGCATTCGATTTTCCATGTATCTATGATAAAGAAGTGTGTTGAAGATCCGACATTCATAGATCCCTTAGAAGGGTTGAGAGTAATTAGAATCTCTCTTATGAAAAAGTACGGGTTGAGGTTTTAGACCGGCAAGTTTAGAAGTAGAAGAGCAATGAAGTTTCTCCGGTGAAAGTATTAGGGAGGAATGTATTATTTGAGGATGTTGGTTGAAGGTGCTACTTGGGAGGACGAGGCCAATAAGATGTCCCGATACCCTTATGGTTTCCTTCTAATCCTCCTTTAGCTTGAGATGAAAAGTTCCTAATGGTTTGTTCTTATGTGGGGTCATATGTGTTGTAGATGTTCCCATGATTTCCTTATGATATGCATGTTCATGAAAAC
>JAJOOS010079952.1:0-30101 GCA_029582725.1 Solanum chiquidenum | reverse complement strand
AATACATAATACAAGGTAATTCATGAAGCAATAACATAATCAACATCAATATAAGCAATTGACATATTCCTTTCATAGCCTTCAAGGCTTCATTCAAAGACTCAACCCTAATTTCATAGAAATTATACATAACCTAGGGTAGAATCATCATACAAACATGAATTACATAACATCACATTCAATTCATAGCCTTCAATTAATATAAACATGAATTACATAACATCACATTCAATATGTCATCACTATCTTGTATCATCTAGGGAAGTCC
This sequence comes from Solanum chiquidenum, assembly GCA_029582725.1. NCBI lineage: Eukaryota > Viridiplantae > Streptophyta > Magnoliopsida > Solanales > Solanaceae > Solanum > Solanum chiquidenum. Next base: position 29,833 of record JAJOOS010079952.1, on the reverse strand, counting down.
AGCGTGGTGGCCGATGCTTTGAGTAGAAAGACTTCTAGCATGAGAAAATCTTGTTGCTATTTGTGTGGAGGAGAGAAAATTGGCTAGAGATCTTCAGAGGTTAGCATATAGTCTCGTGTGGTTGTGGATTTCTTCAGAGACTGGTGGGTTGATTGATTTCATTGAGGCTCGTTCTTCCTTAGTTGAGTAGATTTGTGAGCACTAGTTTGATGATGAGAAACTATGTCTCATTCGAGACAAAGTGATAAGAGGGGAATCCAAGGAGGTTATCCTTGATTCTGATGTTGTCTTACTGATTGGAGGCAGGATTTGTGTGTTAAAGATGGGCGAGTTAATTAGAATGATTCTTAAAAAGGCCAATTGTTCCTGATATTCCATCCATCCTGGTGTGACGAAGATGTATCATAACTTATTGGTGGTGTGGTATGAAAAAGTTTATTGGTGGTGTGGTATGAAGAAGGATATTGCATCAAGGTTTTTGACTTGTCAACAAGTCAAGTGGGAGCACCAGCAGCCTAGAGGTATATCTTAGAGGATGGCCATTCCTAATTGGAAGTGAGAGCAGATCACAATGGACTTTGTTGTGGGGCCACCTATCACCATGGGTGGTTATGAATTCATTTTGGTAGTTGTTAATAGGTTGACAAAGTCAACCCATTTCATCCCAGTTTGGGTTAAGTATTGATGTACCATGAATTTATGGTACTTTTGGTGTAATAAACTTTGATTTTTTCATGAGTCTTGGGAATTTTGTTATTAGAAATGATGGTGTTTTTGCTCGAATTTTGTAGGAACTGGGTTTTGAAGCAGTTGGTGTTAGAGTGTTGCAGCAATAGAGTTTTTGTTGATGAACGGGTGGACTTACGAGCCATCATCTCTATGACAACCCGTAGGTGGAAGTCACAGGTGGAAGTGGTAAGAATTGGAGCTAAGTATGGAACGACGACAAGAGACTGGCGAGTAGTAGTTACTACTACGAGCCATACATGAGGAGTCATAGAAAAGTTCAGAAAGGATGAGTTCCATGAACGACAGATGAGTAGGACGGGTCGTGCATAGACTTACGAGCTGTAAGTCATGCCCGTAAGAAGCACTCACAAAATGATGGATCAACTGTTGATTGATGGAAAGGACCTACGAGTTGTAGGAACTACTACGAGTCGTAGGTCACCAACCGTAGATGACACTACCCAAGCCAAATTTCCCAATTCTTCGTTCTTCTACTTGATTTAGGATTTGTTTTCTATAAATATTAGTTTTAATTTTTGATTTTGGGTTGTTAGACATTTTGAAATACTTACTTTTGGCCTTGAGAATTATTTTGCAAAGACTTTTGGCATTTAATTCTTAAAGTTTGGTTTATGAAATTTGCATTTGTTCTTCAATTCAAGATTCTAGATTTTATCTATTCTAATTCTAAGTTCATGATTTATTCTATTAGCCCTAATATGAATTGTGAACACTCAAGCATAAATATCTAAATCCACAACTAGGGTTGTGGGAACCATGAGTAATTAACAACTAAAACTCATAATTAAATAATTATGGAATAGTGTTTATGCATTGTGTTGTTAATCGCTTTGTATTGAATGTTATTAACGGTGTGCAACGTTAGAAATTTCATCATTCCTACTTGCCCAACCAAGGAAGTAATGAATGAGAAAGAGGTTAAACAACAGATATTTAGCGTGATAATCCACTATCTAATAGCATGAGCCAAATACGCAAGGGTTGATCTGGGTTAAAGGTAAGGGTTTAGTAAAGCATATATTTGTAGACCAACCAAGTTGAGTGGTGAAATTCCTTACTTGGACAACCAATCACTTAGGATATACCTAACTTATCAACCTTGCATCATAACACTAGGATAGAGGTACTATTATTAGGATTAGTGCGGTAAGAACTTGTGGGGAACACTTATGCCCTAGTTTCATCTCATATTGATATTACAAACTGCGAATCATGTTACTTGTTACAATAAATCAATCAACAACTATATTGTGTTATGAATCCCCATTTTTATGGAAATAAGTTGACTAAAAGTACAATCAACAATAAACTAGCCTAAATCTAGACCATATTCCTTGTGATATCGACCCTAACCTCAGTTAGGTTCTTTATTTTAAAACGACCGCTTATACTTCTTAAGGAGGTGTAATTTGGGCGTATCAAGTATACGACGGAGAAGTTAGATGAGCTTTATATCATTTAGATTGTGTGATTTCATGAAGCCCCTTTTTATATTGTCTCTGATCGAGATTCCTTGTTCACTTCCCATTTCTGGAAGGACTTGCTACATAGTTTGGGCACTCGGTTAGATATGACTACAACTTTTCATCCTCAGACAGATGGTTAGTCCAAGAAGATGATTCATGTGTTGGAGGACATGCTCCGAGCTTGTTTGATTGATTTTGGTGCTAGATGGGATCAGCATAGGTCCTTAAAAGAGTTTGACTATAACAACAATTATCATTTCAGTAATGAGATGGTCCCCTTTGAGGTGTTGTTTGATCGTCGATGTAGATCTCTGATGGAATAATTTGATTCAACTGAGGTGGATTCATTTGATACAAACTTGCTTAGAGATGCTATGGAGAAGGTTCATATGATCCCGGGTATACTTTTGACAGCCCAGAGTCGACAGAAGTGATGTGAAAATAATTGAAAATTTGTGTAGTTATATATTAATAAAATAGAAAGATTTTTATGAATTTTCTTATCTTGCTGGTTATCATGATAAAAATCTACTAGATATGGTTCGGATTATCCCATGATGTTTTTAAAACGTATATAAAGTGCTTGTTCACATGTCATGTATAAGATGGATTTATGGTATGATGATATGATCACACGTGCATTCTTATCAACTTGCAATTCAGTTTTTGCAAGGTTGTTTGCTCAAGTTGTTAAATTAAGAGCACACTTTAAAATTATAAAAGTATGTTGAACCATTTAACAGAAATGGTATGCCTCAAATATACCTAAATCATTAATTATGAGAAAAAAATTCTCAAATAAAATATGATATGAGATGAGTTTATTTAACATGTAGCAACACATGTACGCATCAAACAGACAAGGTTCCCCCATCACAATTGATTTAGGGTCAAAAACCAAATAATTTTCATCTAAATTTAAATGTGTGATATTTAATATAATTGCTCCACAGTGCACAAAAATGAATCACCAAATCAAATTAGGGGTAAACGTTAGATTTTCTAACATTATGGGGAGATATGATTAGCAACTGAAAACTACGTAAGGTGTGAATTATTTAGATTTTTGTTAAAAAAATGTAAACATAAAGTTCATGAGATAATTCATTTGCAAAATATTGCAAGCCAATTGTCAAATGCATTTGTTGACCCTATAGTATAATTAAGCTGCAAATACTTCAAAAACAATCTCTAAAGGATAAAGTCTATGAAACGTCTGAAGTATGCTAAACCAATCCATACCAAAAGTAAAATTCCTTGAGAGAGGAAGGGAGAAAATAATCAAGACGATCGTGACAATAATGTAAGTACTCTAAAAGAGCACCATGGAATATTACTTCATAAAACCTTTGAAAATATCCAGATACCTGAAATGATAAAAAATAAAGAAATCTCAATAAATTATGTCATATTGAAACTAATATCAAATAACTTTTGACAGTATTTTTGTTATAATGTACCGCTAAACATTATAAATGAATATGTCAAAATAGTGTGGATAGATAACTAATTGACCAAATAAATACGCAATTAAATATTTTATTTCACTTGAAAAAGGAAGATTTTAAACTCATACTCCATAGATCAAGGTACAATGTTAGAGGTGTACACATAGATTCTTATGCAAAAAGTATAATCATAAGATATAAAGTATGGCTTGTGCCTTGGGCACAAAGACTTTCTTTCAAAAGTCATGACATTATTGTATGGAGATGTTCTCCTTTGATGGATACAATGTTTAACTTGAAAATAGATAAAATACTTACATACATATAATTAAATAATTATATTGCCAAGCTAAACGGTAAAGGTTACATAAAATCTTTGAAGAACTTAAAAGGTCTTGAAATATTTTATCAAGTACCCCGATGATTGTGAAATCAAATAATATAAAAAAGATCAATTCCAATCTCATAAAAATAATTTTAAATACCATGTATTAATAAAATTGGTGCACTTACATATCCTTTCATTACTATACGTGCATGAAAGATATAATATAACACCACCGAAAATTTCTAACCTAAGACTCAATTCATTCTTCATTTGTGAAAGAAATCATGTCGGGTTATTATAAAATTCTTCTTAGGTGTTAAGGTCAATTATTTAGTGTGGGAATAGATTTCGATATGAATTAAGGTTGCTAGAATACCCCAGCAAAAAGTTGAGTTGAAAGCTTCTGTCACGATCCAAAGTACACCCTAGATGTGACATGATGTATAAGACACTGAAAGGCCTTACACAATCCACTTGACATACATATACACAATATAATAGACAAAAAAAAAATCAATTAAAGGGAAAAGTTTGACCTTAAAGCGGAAGTCTAACATAGTCTTGACAAGCCATTCTAATACGTTAAATGGATTGGTGGGGACGTAGCTCGTACACTATGTACAAAGTCTGAAAACTAAAACATAAAGAAAGCATAATGAAGATGACATGGTCCTCAGAACATGAGGACTCACTACGTCTTCAATCTCAAACAATATGATCACCAACTAGCCACGAATGGTGGAAGAGGTAAGGCCACACCCTATATTAGTGAAACAATATAATGTTGGCACAAGTATGCACTAGTACATGGAATGTACTAAGTATGAGATATATGCATAAAACACAAAAATATGATCTTAAAGGTACATAATCGAAAACATGAAATGCATGACCAAGCTAAACATAGTAAAACATTTAAAGAACATATTAAATCATGAACATGGTCAATGCATTTTGAAATTCATAAGAAAGGCTTTATAAACCTTTAAGGACAACTTAGTTCATTTTTTGGGATATTTACTATTAACCGACATAGACCATGTGAGCTATAATATATTTGATTGCCAAGGCAAAGACCTTAAGCTTATAGCTTAGGTGGATACACTAGATATGTCACTTAAGACAACAAACGGAGGCACATAATCAGAGACAAGGAAATTGCTACTAGAGACCCGACCTCTACTAATGGCAGAGCCTCCATCTCAATATCCTCTCGTGCTAAGCAAAATCTCAACAGAATAAGTCATAAACATAATCATATCACCATCCATGGAAAAGTACAATTAAGTTACTAGTCCAAGATAAAAACATCATAGAATAGCTCATTAAATCTTGAATCATGCATGAGTGAGAAAACCTTTCACCAAACCATAATTCCTTAATGTGAGGAAACCTTTCGCAATTCATGCATATGTGAGAAATCCTTTCACAATTAGTCGATGTTTATCTTAAAGCAATATAGATCATAAGATAATCTTTTTTTATAAATCATGCATAAGTTTATGAAAACATCATTCATTGATTCATAACTTTTCTTAAAATTTATGCAAATTAGGGTTTATAGTCAAAATCACGATCAATGCATGGGTTCATATGGAATTGATTGGAAAGCATGTAATTGAGTCCAAACAATAATAATAATATGATCAAAATCAAATAATTTACATCCATACAAATAGAACCCATGAGGAATTGAATAAAAACTTAACCAATTTAGTGAAATTGAATTGGAGTAAACCTTGGGACTCAATGGGTGAATGTAACCCACGGATTAACTCCTTACATATCTTTATCTTGAAGCCCTAAGAAATTGATGAAGAAAAGAGACTTGAACTTGAAGAGCCCTAGAATCCCTTGTGTGCCTTACAGATACTTGGGAAGGATGAATTTTGTGAATGAATGTAGAGTTGGTAGTTTTAGGACTTAAAAACCTTATATAGTCCTAGGAATGAGGATCAAAACGGCATAACTTAGGCTTTAAGAACATTGGATAATACCCAAATACCCTTTTAAGAATAATTGTCGTACCCAGTATACATAAGTGATCTACAGTCCGTAGGACTTTCTATGGAACCTACTAGTAAACCATAGACCAAAGTACTGGAACCTTAAAATACATCAAACTTTGACGAGACCTTTCTATGGCCCGTAGGACTTCCTACAATTCTTTGACTCAAACTGTAGAACTCAACTTTAACCCAAAATTTCACTAAGTCTGGAACTTTTCTGCGGGACCTTCCTACGACTGGTAGAACCAACTACGACCCGTCATTTCCATCCATAGAACTGAAGTCTTAACTCAAATATCTGAATCATCCCTATAGATAAATCCTACATCCTATCAAAATTCTACGCCTCATCCTGTCAAGTCGTAGGTTCCACATCATAAACTTAAAATTCCAAAACTCAATTCAACTTCCTACTATTGCCTTTCTACGGACCATAGGAATTTATACGGTCTGTAGGTAGGACTCGTAGTTCACTACTTTAGCAAGTTTTCTGCATCTTTTCTTTTCAACTTGACTTACCAATTTTTGAGGTATTACAATATCTCTCCTTTAGGAGCATTCATCCGCGAATGGTACTTAAGTTGTCATGAATAGAGTAAGAGAGAAACTAACAACCCAATATGAATGCAAATCTCATCAAAATGCACATAAGCATGGAGAATAACTCCAAGATAAATCATAACATCAAAATAAAGTTATGATGAATATGCATGCATATGGAAACATGAGAATGACTAAAATGCATGAATCTAAAAGAATGAATCATGAGGAACTAATAACTCAAGCTAGAATAGGAGTGGAGGAAAAGAGATGGGGATATCGGGACATCATATCAACAAACTGATTTCTCCATAAAAAGTTCACAGAAGCAACTTCTTTATTTCTCAACTTCCGAACTTGTCGGTCTAAAATCTTAACTAGAACCTCTTCATAGGAAATATTCTCATTGATTCCTAAACCTTCTTAAGGCACAATAGATGTTGGATCTCCAACACACGTTTTCAAAAAAGAGACATGGAATACCATATGTACCGATGCCAAGTCATTAGGCAACTCAAGTTCATAAGCAATTTTGCCAATTCACCTCAAAACCTTATATGGGCTCATATATCATGGACTAAGCTTCCCTTTCATTCCAAATATTGTTTCACCATTCATAGGTGAAACTTTCAAGTAGAACCAATCAACAACATTAAACTCAAGCTCTCTTTTCCTATATCGGCATAAGACTTTTGTCGACTTTGAGCCATTTTAACCTTTCACGAATGAGTCAAACCCTTTCCATAGCCTCACAAACTAACTCGGGTCCTATCAAAGCAACCTCACCAACTTCAAATAGACCAATAACGGACCTACACCTCCTACCATAAAGAGCCTCAAGAGGTGTCATCCCAATGCTAGAATGATAGCTATTGTTGTAAGTAAACTCAATTAATGGAAAATGATCATCTCAATAGGATGAAAGTCATGCTAAGTTTCATTTTACTACCAATACCTTTCTAAAAGGACTTTCAAAATTGAGACGTAAATTGAGTACCTCAATTGGAGTAATGGACAAAGGCACTCCATGCAACTTTAGCATTTTCCTAATAGAAATCTTGGCATAATCCTCCGATGAGAAGAAAATCGTAACAGGAAAAAAGTGAGCCAACTTTGTCATTCAATCCATAATAATCAAAATCAAATCAAATTGTTGAAGAGTGCGAGGTAAACCCGTAATGAATTCCATATTCAAATCTTTCCACTTCCATGTAGGAATACTAATGTCTTGAGCCAAACCACCCAGTTTTTTATGCTAAACTTTCACTTGTTAACAATTTAGACATTTAGCCACAAATTCTACAATATCCTTCTTCATCCTATTCAACAAATAGACCTGTCGCAAGGTGCGGTACATCTTGGTGGCTTCTGGTGAATAGAATACTGATATATGTGAGCTTCTATCAAATCTAATTTCACAATTCATCAAAAGTTGGAACACATAACAGACCTTGATATCGAAGGATACTATCTCCTCCTTGGGAGGAAGTCTCAATGGCTTTTTTTGAAACTGACTTCTTCAAGTCAACTAGTACCAAATTAATATATTGTTTAGCCTTCACATCTGATACAAAAGAAGATTCTGAACCATTATGAACAATTACACCACCATCATTAGAATTAACTAAGTGACCGCCTGATTGGGTCAATCTATGAACATCACGAACTAACTCATTCTTATCATCTTCAACATGAGCAGCAACACTACCCATTGACAGTCGACTAAGAAAACTGATGAGTCCACAAATTGGACTCATTTAGGATTTATTTTGATAAGAATAGTATCCTCGAATGCTTATTTTGTCTAAATATCTGATGATAACTCTTAAGTTTCAGGTATTTGAGTTTTAGTGAAAGCATGGACACTTAGGCGCAAAAGGAAAAAATAGGCTGAAAAGAACGAAGAAGCTGAAGCTTCAGCCCCGTCGAGCACACTTGGCGAGTCACCAAAGGAATAGATTCCACCCTTTGTTCCAATATGCAAAGCCCTAAAGGAAGAGGATCAAAAAGGCGATAAACAGAGTAGTCGACGCTTCGCTGAATAGTTCTGTGAAGCAGTATTATACCGCCCAATGGTCCAGAATGTGAAGATGCTGAAGGCAAGCATGAAACGGTGATGAAACATAAGAAGGGAGAGTCGTCGAGTCATTCGGCGACGTCGACTAACTTCGCCGAAAGATCTGCCATCGCTATTTTCTGAAGTCTATAAATACTAAACTTATTTATGAATTTTAAGAGTCGAACTTTAATTTTTCTAGTACTTTTTGGGATATTTTTCTCTCAAGTTTGGAGAGGGTTTTGTGGGAGACTTGAAGAAAGAAGGGTTTCATCTTCCCCAAGTTGGAAGTGGGTCTTCTCCATTCTTCTTCCTTTGCTTAAATCAAGGTTTAATTTCTTATACCCATTTGATTTCACTATCATTTTAGGTGTATTTTTTTATTTCTTGATGTGTGGCTAAAAACCTCCATTCTTGGGGTGTGATTTAGCAAATATGAGTTGATATTATTATTGAGTCTTGCTTGCTAATAGGTTAGATGTAGTTTGGTGGTGATTTCACCTAGTGGTTGTGGTTTAACCTAAAGGATTTGTAGTTGCAAATACAAAGCCACCCATGTGTTTTTGGCTTGCCCGAGAGGGAGGTCGCGAAACCAAGACCACTAGATTGATGGCCTAAGGAGTGGGTCGACATGAGGTTCAGCCCGAGAGGGTGAGCCCTAGTCCCATATCCTAACACTCAGCTCGAGAGAGTGAGTGGGGTAAGGCATGGGATGGTTTTCATGCGGCAAATGGGTGTCCGAGAGGAACGCATTTGAAACGGGGTAAGTTGTCCGAGAGGGAACTTATTTCCATTTAAATCTTTGCCTAGTCACCATTATCTTACAAATTTCCTTTCAAAGACATGTACCCAACTTCTTATCTCAACTTGTATTGCGGTCATACCCCAAGAATTCTTACCCATACTTGATTTTCTTGTTATTTTTATTGTTTTTACTAATTGTGACAAACCCCCAAATAGATATTTGACACTTTTGTGTCACCCCTTTAATTTACTATGTTTTTACTCGTTCATGTCTTTAGCTACGACTAGTTAGAACTAAATTTTATTTTTCTATCAATTCTCAAAACCACTCCCTTGGGACACGACCCCAACCTTTAGTTGGGTTACTATATTATCGATGATTGTAGACACTCGTACCATGGGTTAGTGTCGTTGGTCACGATAAGCATCAAAATGGAACCGCTGCCGGCGAGTGGTGTTATTTGAGAATTTTTAGTTTAATAAAGTTTTTGTTCTTATTAGTGGTAGTTTACTTATTTAATTTTTAGTTTTGTTTTGAGTATTTGTGTGCCACAACAGGCCATATAAGTACAAACAGGGAAAATAGTTGCGAAGAAGGTCACTCAGCAGGTGGTGTTTTTCATCGAGATGACATCAATGGTGCTAATAGTGTTTATCATCCTACCAGCATGGGCGATATGGGTGAAATATGCATGCCACAAGCTGACGGGAATGTAATGTTCGAAGTTACTAGCGCAACACTCCAACTCATACATTCGAGAGGCTTATTTGGAGGGTTGGAGCACAAAGATACACACGATCATGTACGAAGCTTTGTGGAAGTGTGCACCCCTTTATCATTTAAGAACCTATCTCAAGAATCCATACGGTTTCGCTTTTTTCCATTATCGTTAACTGGGGGAGCCACTAAATGGTTGATGGAGCGCCCAAACAACTCCATCAAATCATGGGAGGAGTTGGTTATGGCATTTCATGAGAGATTCTTTCCTCCATCAAGAATGATGAAACTGAGGGACAATATTCAGAATTTCAAGCAACAGGAGGGTGAACCAATTCACGAGTCATGGATAAATTTCAAAGGATCTTTGAGTAAGTGCCCAACGCGTGGGCTACTAGGTGAATTGCTGCTCCAATACTTTTACCGTAGTTTGGACTAGGTGAATAAAGGAATAGTTGATCAATTGGTGCAAGGAGGAATAATGTTACAATCATTTGAAATAGCCTTATCTCTCCAAGATGGTATGACTAAAGTAAACCAGGCATGGTATACCAAAGAAGATCAAGTCTCCCCACTCTGCTTCCGATTAATGCACGAACAGATTGAAAAAGAGAGGGAAAGGGACGAAAACATCAAGAAGGTGTTATCTCAAATGGAAAGTATACAAGAACATATGAAGGGGACATGTGGGGTATTTCAAAATGAGGAGGGTTCTTCTTTCGGTTACTCAAGACCAGGGGAGAATCAAGGTTGGAACCCTAGAAGATATGAGGAGGGTTTCCATACACGCTATCAATCATGGGGTGGGAATCAAGGTTGTAGCTATTATAGAGGAGAAGAACCAAGAAGATATTGGCAAGATTGGGCTGAATAGGATGGTCAAGAGGAGGACCATATTCACTTGAGAGAAAGCTCGAAATCTAAAGGGAGTGCAAGTAGTTCTCGGGTAAATGATTTGTTATCACGCATACTCGATAAAGTTGAGGGCTCTGATGGTCTGCTAAAAGGAATGAAAGATGACTTTTCATCATTGAACAGTAAAGTTAATTCTCATGTTTATGCCATCAAAATGTTGGAGGGTAAATTGAGTCTGTTATCAGCTTAATTAACATCCAAAACACCCATGGACTATATTGAAAGAGAGTTGGATGTGGTTACCCATAGAGGTAAGGTGGCAACAGGGGATATGATGGAAGATGAGGACCCTCAAAGACATGAAGAGAGTCAAGGTGTGGAGGAACAAGATTTTCCTATTCAACAAAGCCTTACTAAAGAACCACAGGAGGAATCAGATCAACAAGTTCAAGTTCCAAAATTCATACATCCTTTACCCAAGATACCTTCATCATTTCCCCAACGTTTGAAAAAGAAGAATGAAGATGAAAGTTCAAAAAAAAATTGTCAGTATTCAAGAACTTATCAATTAACCTTCCTCGAGTAAAAGCATTGTTGGAAATGCTGGGATACGCCAAATTCATGAAAGAACTGGTTACAAAGAAAAGGAGCTTGGAATATGAAACAATTGAGGTGCCCCATAGTTGCAGTGCAATCATGACAAATGATTAAATCACTAAGAGAGAAGATCCTGGAGCATTCACAATCCCGTGCACGATTGGCATGCTCCAGTTTGCTAAAGCCTTGTGCGATTTAGGAGCAAGTATCAACTTGATGCCCTATGCAATATACAAGCAACTTGGTTTGGGTGAACCAAAGGCAACCACAATGAGAATCCTCATGGATGATCAATCAATCAAGCACCCAGTAGGAATACTCTATGATATATTGGTAAAAGTGAATCGGTTCATCTTTTCGGTTGATTTTGTGATTCTAGACTGTGACATCGATGCTGAAATTCCCATTATTTTGGGAAGTCCATTATTAGCTATCGAAAGAGCATTGGTGGAGATTGAAAGTGGGAAATTGAAGTTCCGTGTGAATGATGATGAGGTGACCTTCAATATCTGCAAGTCCATGAAGCAACCAGGTAACATCCATGTGGTGTCCATGAGGATGTGTTAGATAAGGCAGTAGCAAGTGTGAGTCATTTAATGTAATGAGACCCTTTAATATGTGCTTTCTAATTATAATGAATCTAAAGTATCAGGATTAGGAGCATATTCAAGGAATCCAATCAAATTGGATATCGATATGAAAAACAGAGAAAGTCCCCATGTTAAACCATCAACAGAAGAACCACCAAATTTGGAGTTAAAAGACCTACCCTCTCATCCCAAATATGCCTTCTTAGGAGCTAATAATACTCTACCGATAATTATCGCCGCCAATCTGCTTGAAAGGCAGGTGAAATTGCTCATTGAAGTACTGTGAAAGCATATAAAAGCTATTGGATGGACAATAGCCGATATAGTAGGAATTCCTCCTGGCATCTGTACACACAAATCCATCTTGACAATGAGTGCAAACCTAGTGTGGAACATCAACAGAGATTGAACCCTCCAATGCAAGAGGTGGTAAAAAAGGAAATCATCAAATGGCTAGACGTAGGGGTGATATACCCTATTGCAGATAGTAAGTGGGTAAGTCTAGTGCAATGTATATCAAAAAAGGGAGGCATAACCGTAGTCCCGAATACAAAAGGAGAATTTGTGCCAACTAGACCAGTGACTGGGTGGAGAGTATGCATGGACTACCGAAAGCTTAACTCATGGACCGAGAAAGACCATTTTCCAATGGATTTTATGGATCAGATGCTTGATCGGTTATCAAAAAGAGGGTGGTACTATTTTTTGGATGGGTACTCCGGCTACAACCAAAACTCTATTGCGCCGGAAGATCAAAAGTAAACCACTTTTACTTTCCCTTAAGGAACTTTTGCATTCAAAAGAATGCCATTCGGTCTATGTAATGCCCCAGCAACATTTCAGCATTGCATGCTATCTATTTTTGCAGATATGGTCGAGGACTCTATGGAGGTGTTCATGGATGATTTCTTAGTCATAGGGGATATGTTTGAAGAATGCTTGACTCACTTAGAACAGGTACTCCAAAGATGCGTCGAAACGAATCTGGTTCTGAATTGGGAGAAATGTCACTTTATGGTAAAAGAAGGTATTGTTCTTGGGCATAAGGTGTCACAAAAGGGGTTGGAAGTTCACAAGGCAAAAATTGAGGTCATTGAGAAATTACCCCCGCCTATTTCAGTAAAGGGGGTTCGCAGCTTTTTGGGGCACGCAGGATTTTACAGAAGATTCATTAAAGACTTCTCAAAGATTGCACTCCCATTATGTAAACTCTTAGAGAAGGAAGTGAAATTCCACTTTAATGATGCTTGTATGGCTGCATTTCAGTTTTTGAAGGAGAAACTAATATCCACTCCGATCATTATCAGCCCTAATTGGTCCGAATCTTTTCAGTTAATGTGTGATGCCAGCGGTATGGCATTGGGGTTGTGTTGGGGAAAAAGCGCAACAAACTGTTTCACCCAATCTACTACGCAAGCAAGACTCTAAATAGTGCCCAGCAAAATTATACGGTCACCGAACAAGAGTTGCTTGCAGTAGTCTATGCATTTGAAAAATTCAGGGCGTACTTGCTAGGCACCAAAGTAATCGTACACACTGATCATGTTGCACTCCGTTATTTGATGGCAAAGAAAGATGCAAAACCACGATTGATTAGGTGGGTACTACTATTACAAGAATTTGATTTTGAGGTGAGAGAACGAAAAGGATGTGAAAACCAAGTGGCTGACCATCTATCAAGGCTGGAAGCAAGGGAGAATGTAGAGCATGAGGTTGACATAGATGACTCTTTCCTAGATGAACGAGTGTTTGCAATATCCCTCAAGCATGCACCATGGTATGCAGATTTTGCAAATTACATTGTGTGTGGGCTGATGCCGGATGAGTTGACCTTTTACCAACAGAAAAGATTCTTGTTCGATGTTAAAAAGTACTTTTGGGACGAGCAATACTTGTTCCGAGAGTATGCTGACCATGTCATCAGAAGGTGTGTTCCGGATGAAGAAGTGGTAGAAATTCTCCATGCTTGTCATATATCTCCAGTGGGGTGGAACCGTGGTGGTGTTCGCACCGCCGCTAAAGTCCTCCAGAGAAGATATTACTGGCAATCACTCTATAAGGATGCACATGAGTTTGCAAAGAAATGCTCTAAATGACAGCAGCAAGGCGAAGTGTCTAATAGACATGAATTACCTCTTACTCATATTTTAGAGGTTGAACTATTCGATATATGGGGGATAGATTTAATGGGCCCATTTGTGAGCTTGTTTGGTAATAAATATATCTTAGTGACCATAGATTATGTTTCCAAATGGGTGAAAGCCATTGCACTTCCAACCAACGAAGGAAAAAGCGTTTTCCAATTCCTGAAACGCTATATGTTTGTAAGATTTGGCACTCCGAGAGCAATCATAAGCGATGGGGGATCCCACTTTTGTAATAAGTGGTTCTCAATGGCACTGAGTAAATACGGAGTGAAACACAAAGTGGCAAACCCATATCATCCCCAAACAAGTGGCCAAGTCGAAGTGTCAAATCGAGAAATAAAAAGCATTTTGGCAAAGACAGTAATTGACAATAGAACTGATTGGTTTAAGAAACTCGATGATGCACTATGGGCATATCGGACTGCTTACAAACACCTATCGGGATGTCTCCATATCAGTTGGTTTATGGTAAGGCCTGTCATCTACCCGTTGAGTTAGAACACAAAGCATTGTGGGCATTGAAAGCTTTAACTTTGGACTGGTCGAAAATTTCAAGGGAAAGAACAGAGCAGCTGAACGAACTAGATGAATTTAGACTCAGATCATATGAAAGTTCAGCTATCTATAAAGAGAAGATGAAGAAATGGCATGATGCTCAGATACTCAATGAGACTTCAAGGTAGGAGATTGGGTTCTGCTATACAACTCGCGACTTAGACTTTTCCCCGGAAAGCTCAAATCCAACTGGTTTGGACCGTTTAGAGTAACGCGAGTGTTCATCAATGGCGCCATAGAAGTTGAAGATCAGGAAGGACCTCTATTTATAGTGAACGGCAAACGTCTGAAATTGTATCTGGGAGATTGTCAAGAGATTTCATTGGTTGATGTGGTATATTTGGAAGACGGATGAAAGAGCTGTTGCGTCGTGCTGCGACGTTAACTAAGGCGTTGTTTGGGAGGCAATCCATTTAATTGTGTTATTTTTATTTTTATCAGCACTTATTTCCCGGTAATAAAATGGTATGTTGTGTGTGCAAGTGAAGGTACTAAAATGAATGAAGGTTGGCAAACAATGGATCTTGTTGGCGAGTCACCGAAGTGATCGGCGAACCCGACCGTATCCACCTTTTGACTCAGAACATCGTAAACACTGAAGTCTGTTAAACTTGGCGAGATTTGGAGATTATTTGCGAATCGCCAACAATTTCGGGGATCTCGATGAAAACCGGCGTTTGGATCTTCACAATGACTGAAGATATTATAAAACTCGGCGAGTCAAGTACTAACTCAGCGGATCGCCAAGATATTCGGTGATTAGAACTAATGTCGCCAAATAGAACTGGACTAATGTCATGACAGATGAAGCGACTACTTAACCAGGATCCCCTCTTTACACCCTCTCTGTTTTTCTTTACTTTTCCTTGTGGATTCAGTATTACTTGCATTTGAGGACAAATTGTTTTTTTATTTGTGGTAGGGTGAGGCTCACATTTTGTGTTCTTGTTTTAGATACTTGTGTTTTTTGTGAATATTTGGGTTATCTATTTTAATTGTGTTTTTAAAAACTGCTTTGCGATTGTTTGAGCTCGTGGCTCCGTTTACTTTTAATTGCGAAATGTTTTTGAATAATTTTGACCCTTCCAAAAAAATTTGAATTTTTCGCACATTTTTGCCACCCCTCGTGAAGTGAATGTGGTTGTTCTTTTGCAAAAATTTAAGTCTCGGTTTCGATCAATATCGATGACTTGAATAGTGCTCTCAATTGAACGAACATGAATGTACAGCTACGATGAGGCCAAATGAAGTTGCATAGATAATATATGAACTCTTTGCATCTCGTTGTGATTAGCCAGCTATCGAATTGATTCTTTTGTGATGACCGTTGCACACTAGCGAAAGTGTGTAGTCTTGTTTGACTTAAGTGTCGATACCTTGTGTGATTAGCTTGCTTTGAACCATGCATGAATAAACCTAGAATTTGCCCTGTTAGTCTGATTGTTTAGAAAGATGTCCTCTTGAAATGATCTTAGGTAACTTTAAAGAGTGTGAGCCAAATTTGACATATACCTCTTCTGTGGCCTACCCGTGAGTGTGTGAAACTCTTTTGAACACCCTTTGAGCCGTACCTTTCTTTGGAAGAACCTTCATGAACACTAGACCTTACTTGACCCACTACCTATGATCCTCTTAATTTTTGATTTAGTGAATAGCCAACTTAAGCCAAAAGCCTAAGTTGGGGGTGTGGTGAAAAGGAAAAGGAGAAGTCAAGAACTGCAAGAAAGATTCCCCCCCTAACCCATGGTATTGCATAAGTGGAAACCCCTTTAATTCAAAAAAAACAAAAAAATTGTGGAATAAAGTACAAAGGAAATCGGATTTCCAAGCAATACATGAAGGTGAATAAAAAGAGGACTTAGAAGCACTAGAAAAAGAATTGATAAAGGAAAAGAAGGGAATGCCTTGAGAATACCACATCCCACGAAGAAAAAGTCACTGAGATTAAATGACCATACCTTTACACTCAGCCCCATTACAAGCCTTAGAAAGACCTTTTTGATCTTGAGTAAACTGAATCGAAAGTCTATTGGAAAATAAGGGTAAACCTATGGGTCAAAACATGCATTGTGTTCCTCTTTTTTTAATGTAACTGTTGCATCTGATTCCTGACCTTGAATTGATTAACCTTTGTGTGTGAATATGGAATCATTCTTCATGTGAGGGCATTTAGATATTTTTCGTTGAGCTTGAACTTGCACAAGTAGAAAGTATTGCGAGCATCGGAATCTTTGGTAATGGTGTGTCACAACCTGAATCTTTGAGTACACAATTGATCCTTGCACAAGTAAATTGAGTCTTATTGTGTGCATTCATGATTGAATCTTGTGTAGCACTGTTTAAGACACCTTTTTTGAACGGCTAAACTTGAGTTTGCTTGAGGACAAGCAAAAGTTTAAGTTGGGGGTGTTGATGAGTCCACAAATTGGACTCATTTAGGGCTTTATTTTGATAAGAATAGTATCCTCAAATGCTTATTTTGCCTAAATATCTGATGATAACTCTTAAGTTTCAGGTATTTGAAGTTTTAGTGAAAGCATGGACACTTCGGCGCAAAAAGGAACAAAAAGTCTGAAAAGAACAAAGAAGCTGAAGCCTGAACCCCGCCAAGCACACTTGGCGAGTCGCCAAAGGGACAGATTCCGCCCTTTGTTCCAGTACGCGAAGCCCTAAAGGAAGAGGATGAAAAAGGTGATAAACAGAGCAGTCGGCGCTTCGCCGAATAGTTCCGCAAAGCAGTACTATACCGCGCAATGGTTCAGAACGTGAAGATGTTGAAGGCAAGCATGAAATGACGATGAAACATAAGAAGGGCGAGTCACAGAGTCATTCGACAACTTCGACTAACTTCGCCGAAAGATCTGCCAACGCTATTTTCTGAAGTCTATAAATACTAAACTTATTAATTAATTTTAAAGAGTCGAACATTAATTTTAATTTCCAGAATAGAATAGTACTTTTCGGGATATTTTTCTCTCAAGTTTGGAGAGGATTTTGTGGGAGACTTGAAGAAAGAAGGGTTTCATCTTCCCCAAGTTGGAAGTGGATCTTCTCCATTCTTCTTCCTTTGCTTAAATCAAGGTTTAATTTCTTATACCCATTTGATTTCACTATCCTTTTAGGTGTATTTTGTTGTTACTTGATGTGTGTCTAAAAACCCCCATTCTTGGGGTGTGATTTAGCAAATATGAGTTGATATTATTGTTGGGTCTTGCTTGCTGATAGGTTAGATGTAGTTTGGTGATGATATTACCTAGTGGTTGTGGTTTAACCTAAAGGGTTTGTAGTTGCAAATGCAAAGCCACCCATGTGTTTTCGACTTGCCCGAGAGGGAGGTCGCAAAACCAAGACCCCTAGACTGATGGCCTAAGGAGTGGGTCGACATGAGGTTCAGCCCGAGAGGGTGAGCCCTAGTCCCATATCCTAACATTCAGCTCGAGAGAGTGAGTGGGGTAAGGCGTAGGCTGGTTTTCATGCGGCAAATGGGTGTCCGAGAGGAACGCATTTGAAACGGGGTAAGTTGTCCGAGAGGGAACTTATTTCCATTTAAAGCTTTGCCTAGTTACCATTATCTTACTAATTTCCTTTCGAAGGCATGTACCCAACTTCTTATCTCAACTTGTATTGCGGTCATACCCCAAGAATTCTTACCCATACTTGATTTTCTTGTTATTTTTGTTGTTTTTACTAATTGTGACAAATTCCCAAATCGATATTTGACACTTTTGTGTCACCCCTTTAATTTACTATATTTTTACTCGTTAATGTCTTTAGCTACGACTAGTTAGAACTAAATTTTATTTTTCTATCAATTCTCAAAACCACTCCCTTGGGACACGACCCCAACCTTTAGTTGGGTTACTATATTATCGACGATCGTAGACACTCATACCTTAGGTTAGTATCGTTGGTCACGATAAGCATCAAGCACCTCCCACTATATTCACCTTTTTCGGGATGAAATCATGTCGTAATCCATAAACAATAAACCCACCTCCTTTGATGAAGATTCAAATCCTTTTGAGTGAACGCATATTTTAAACTCTTGTGATCACTAAACACATCTACATGAACACCATATAATTAATGTCTCCAAATATTTAGAGAAAACACTAGCGCCGCTTAGTCAAAATCATGAGTCGGATAATTCTTTTCATGTACCTTCAATTGCCTTGAAGCACAAGTGATGACTCTCCCGTGTTGCATCAAGATACAAAAAAGACCAATTCGTAAAGCATCACAATAAACCACAAAACCATTCAATCCTTCTGGCAATGTCAAATAGGGGCCAAAGTGAGTCTATCCTTTTATTCTTGGAAACTCTTCGCACAAGCTTCCGACCATAAAAATTTAACTTTCTTTTGATTCAATGTTGTCAAAGACGAAGCAATAGAGAAAAACCCTTCCACAAACCTTCTATAATAACCGGTCAAACCCAACAAACTTCGTATATCTGAAGTGGAGAAAGGTCTTGGGAAATTCTTAACCGCCTTGATTTTCTTAGGATCGACTCGAGTACCTTCACATGAGACAATATGGACATGGAAAGCAACTGACCTCAACCAAAACTCACACTTGCTAAACTTAGCATACAGTTCCCTATCCTTGAGAGTTTGCAACACAATACGCAAATGCTCAACATGCTCATCTTCTCTCCCTGAGTAAATTAAGATATCATTAATCAGCACAATTACAAACATGTCAAGATATTGCTTAAAGACTATATTCATCAAATATATATAAATCACTGGTACATTAGTCAAATCAAAAGATATAACCAAAAATTCATAATGACTATACAAAGTTTGGAAAGCCGTCTTTGGAATGTCACTTTCTTTCACCCTTAATTGGTGATAATGCGATTGGAGGTCAATCTTAGAGAAGTAACTCGATCCTTGGAGTTGGTCAAACAAATCATCGATCATTGAAGTAGGATACTTATTCTTAATGGTAACCTTGCTCATTGTCGATAGTCAATGCACTTTCAGAGAGAACCATCCTTCTTTCGGATAAACAACACTGAAGCACCCCATAGAGAGATACCCGGTCTGATGAAACCCTTGTCCAAAAAATCATTCAATAGGTCCTTTAACTCCTTTAGTTCTTTCGAGGCCATACAGTAGGGAAGAATATAGAAAGGTTGTGCGTCTGGAGAATCTCAATACTGAAGTTGATTTCACTTTTGAGAGGAATACCGGGGAGATCATCAGGAAACACTTCGATAAACTCATTAACAATCAAAACTGACTCAAGAGTAGGGGTTTCACAATTTGTATCCCTAACCTGAATTAGATGATAAATGCAACCCTTAGAAATCATGTTTCTAGCCTTTAGACAAGATATCAACTGACCCGTAAGAATATAATTTCCCCCTTCTCATGACATGATAGGTTCGTTTGGAACATTGAAAGTCACCAATCAGGTCCTACAATATATAGAAGCATCACATGCAGGAAGTCAATCTATCCCAAGAATAACATCAAAATCTCTACAATATTAACAAGAATGACAATCGAGTTCTACAATATATAGAAGCATCACATGCATGAAGTCAATATATCCCAAGAATAACATAAAAATCTAACATATCAAGCTCTACAATATAAACATGAGTGACACTATGAGAAATGGAAATAGGACAATTTCTATAAACTCTCTTAGCCATTATAAAAATCACATACAAGAGTAGAGACATGAATGGGATTAGAAAGGATTTTGGGACCAACTTAAAATCTCATGGCCACATAAGGAGTAACAAAAGATAAGGCAGCACCCGGATCAATTAAGGCATAAATATCAAGATGAAAGACTTTCAACATATCGGTCACCACATCAGGAGAACCCTTACGATCATGTCGAGTCTGAACTACTAGGTTCAACTTTCCTACCATCCCTTCCCTTAGTAGAAAGTAATGGTAAATCTCTCATCTTGTGACCACTCTTTCCACACTTAAAGCAACCGATTGTACTGGCCAAATACTTGTCATCATGTTTCTTACCACAGCTGGTGCAAGCAGGAATAGAATGTCAATTACAACCACCTCCTTGAGGCTTAGGGTTAGACACCCTATTATTGTTGAACTTAGGAGCCGGATCATTAGAAGAACCTTGACCAAAAAACTCTTGTTGGAATTGAGGACGTCCATGTCTACCAGACCTAGAATGAGAAAAGTCACAATCATCGGTCTTTTCCTTCTTGGACTCTTTTGTCCTTTCCTTGAGCTTTTCCTCTTTAATTTGTTGGGCATGTATCATCAAATGAGAAATATTTGTCACCCTAATCATCATGTCGGTACAACACTCTTTGACAACAAAGTCAGATACACCTGACACAGACTTACTCATTCTTTCCCTAAAGTCGACAACCATAGTTGGAGCATACTTAGCCAATTCAGTGAACTTCAAGGCATACTCCTTCACGCCAACTCTACCTTTTCAATCGTAGACAATCCCATAATATCCACTAGCTTATACACCTCATCAATGAACTCTTGAGGATCCTCATCAACCTTAGACCCATGAAATTTTGGAGGATTCATCCTAGTGAAGTCTCTTGTCCTCGTTTCCCCCGTACCCACATTTGGATTTACGGGAGCATTAGACTCTCTATTAGCTTGGGCCATCATGGCTTGAGCCAACACTTCAAAAGTGGCTTCAAATTTGGCATGATTCACTTGATCAAACAAATGATCAATTGAAACTTGAGAAACCTCGAGCTCCATAGTGGCGTTGCCCGCATTCCTTCTTAAATAAGCTCTTCGAGCGGTCATATCATGAAAAGGATCAAACACGATTTAGAAGAAGTATCTTTATAGAGATAGACTTTATGGAATGACTTTAGAATAATGAAAGAAGTGGAGTTTGTTAAACATTTTGTAGCCTCCAATTCATAAATGTGGTGCGCTTCACACTTTTGAACAAGACTCTACCCAATGCGGCTTATCAGACATTATAGGACCTTTTTCTAAATCTTGTGCTTTGAATACCAAGTTTGTCATGACCCAAAATACACTATAGACGTGAAATGGTGTATAAGACCTCGAAAGTCCCTACACAAGCCACTTGACATACATATACACAATATAATAGATGAAAGTAAAGAATCTCATATAAATGGAAAAGTTTGACATTATAGTAGAAGTCTAACATAGTCTTGACAAGTCATTCTAATCCATCAAAATGAGTGGTCGGGACACAACCCATACACCACGTACAAAGTTTGAAAACTGAAAAATAAGGAAAATATAATGAAGATGACATGGTTCTCGGAACATGAGGACTCACCACGTCTTCAATCTCGAACAATCAAACGATCACAACCTAATCACGAGCGGAGGGAGAAGAAGTGTCACACCCTACATTAGTGAAATAATGTAGGCATAAGTACATTAGTACATTGAATGTACTAAGTATGAGATATATGCATACAGCATGAAAACATGATCATAAAGAAATATAATTGAAAATATGAAATACATGACCAAGTTGAACATAGCAACACATTTAACAAGACATCTTAAATCATGAACATGGTCAATGCATTTTGAAATAAAAATTAAAGCTTCATAAACCTTTAAGGACAACTTAGTTCATTTTGCGGGATATTTACTATTAACCGACATAGACCATGTGAGCTATTACATGGAATTTGGTGTCTTGCTCCTACATCGATAAGAGTATCCTTGCTTGCCAAGGAAAAGAAATTAAACTTTTAGATTTAATGGATCTACTAGATATGTCACTTAATCCAACCTACGGAGGCACATAATTAGGCATAAGGAGATTGCTACTAAAGACCTAGCATGTACTAACGGAGTGAAATTCCAACGGAAGAAGTCATAAACATAATCATATCAAAATCCATGGAAAATCACAACTAATTTACTAATCGAAGCTAAAAACATCATAGAATAGCTCCTTAAATATTTAATCATGCATGAGTGGCAAAACCTTTCACCAAAATATGATCCCTTAATATGAGAATATCTTTCACAAGCCATGCATATGTGAAAAAATCCTTTCACAATTAGTCGATGCTTATCTTAAAGCAACTTAGATCATAAGAGAATATTTTTTTCATAAATCATGCATAAGTTCATGAAAATATCATTCATTGATTCATAACATTTTTTTAAAATCATGCAAATTAGGGTTCATATTCAAAATCATGATCAATGCATGGGTTCATATGGGATCGATTGGAAAGCATGTAATTGAGTCCAAACAATCATAGTATGTTTAAAATCAAACAATTTACATCCATACAAATAGAACCCATAAGGATTGAATGAAAACTTGATCAATTTAGGGAAATTGAATTGGAGGAGACCTTGAGATTCAATGGGTTAATGTAACCCATTGATAAAGTCCCTACATGCCTTGATCTTGAAGCCCTAAGGAAATGATGAATAAAGGAGACTTGAACTTGAAGAACATTAGAATTCCTTGTGAGCCTCAGAGGGAATTGGGGAGGATGAATTTGATGAATGAATTTAGAATGGGTAGCTTGAGGACTTATAGACCTTATATAGAGCTACGAATGAGGGTCAAAATTACATAGTTTAGGCTTTTAAGCACATAGGAAAAGACTCAAATACCCTTTACAAATAATTGCAAGACATAGTCTAGGGAAGTGACCTACGGTCCGTCGTACTTTCTACGGACTTTACTGGTAAACCATAGACCGAAGTACTGGAACCTGAAAATCCATCCAACTTTGGCAAGACCTTTCTAGGGCCCATTGGACTTCCTATGGTCCGTAGAACAAAACTTTAACCCAAAATTTCACTAATTCTGGAAAATTTATACGAGACCTTTCTACGACTCGTAGAACCAACTACAACCTGTCATTTCCATTCGTAGACCCATCATTGCCTACGGATCAATCCTGCGCACCATCAGAAATCCTACTCCTTGTCTTGTCAAATCGTAGGTTCAATCAGAAACTTGAAATTCTAAAACTCAATCTAGCTTCTTATGATTTCCTTTCTACGGCCCCTAGGACATCCTACATTCCATAGATAGGACTCTTAGTTCACTACTTCAGCAAATTTTTTGCATCTTTACTTTCCAACTTGACTTTCCAATTTTTGAGGTGTTACAACTTCCTTAACGATTAGGTTTGGTATAAGACTCTACTTAGGTCAAATTCAAATGATCATATCTACCAGCACATAATGCATAAGGTAGCCTATGACCTATCAAATTAAAGGCATGTGATTCATCTTTCTAATGCCACCAAGTTTTTCTCATTTTGAGTACGGAGTTAATTATTATGACCATTTTACCAGAGACTACCACAACATATTTAGTGAACTATGAAACACTTCTACAGGTTGTACATCGTACTATCAACTCATAGGAAAAGTACATGGAGTCAAATTTTGGGGTCTGATTCCTACGGACCCATCTATGGGTCGTAGAAACCTCTACGGGACATAGTTTTGACTCGTAGAATAAAATTTATAGCCTTAAAACTTCCATATGAATTCCACGGATGGGATCTACGGTCCATAGATCAAACCATGAAAACTAGATGACCCCATGGAATGTTTTCGACTATTTTTCAAGTGGGGTTTCTTTTGTCTTTTCCCACTTTTTTTAAGTCCAAGTCATGATATTTGAACTTCAATTAGGGGAATATATTTCACCAAGTACTCAAATTTCTTTTAATTATGCGCTCTCAACTCTCAAACTCAAAAAGAAAGCTGCAAGGAAGACAAAAACTAGGGTCTCAAGGCTTCCAACCAAGTTCTTCTTCAAACTTCTTAAGGAACATTGTTCTTCCAGAAATATAAGGCTAATCATAGTGTTGGACTAGTTAAACCGCACGCCATGCATCTCAATTCAGTCATTAAGAGTTCAGTCTAGTGGTTTGCCCATAGTTTTTCCACAAAATTCTATACATGGTTTGAGTTCTTTATTCCATATCGTGAGTTCTTATTTATGAGATTTTTGATATTTTATGCATTGATATTATTGGGTTGTTGTTCATGCTTTTATTTCACATGAACCCTACTTGATGAGATTTTTATTGAAAGTCTTTGAGCATTTATTTCCATGCACTGATTTTAGAATTTTAAAGTGAGTTCAAGATTATTTTAAAGTATCTTTTGAGAAGAGTGTAACGGAATACAAATGGTTCCAAAAGTACTATTTTTACATTGAGAAAAAAAGAATGTTATTTCTAAGAAGAGTATAAATAGTTTTTAAAGCATTTTAGCCATATAAAGAGGGTTCAGTTACCCCATAAAGAAAGTATTATTTTTCAAATTGAAAAGAGAGTATACTGTTTTTAAAAATATATATATAGAGTTTACAGAATATTTTAGAAAGATTGGGTACAGTTTATTTACCTCTTAAAGAGTCCCTTTTGAGTAATTATATCAATCCATTGAGCATTTTACATGAGCATACAATTATATATTTTTGGAGTAGTATTGGGCACCAATTTGGAGAGAGTTCGGATAACTCACAACCCCCATAAACTACCTAGTCAGTGTAGTTAGGATCGTATCGCAATGCGGGTAACTCCTTTATTGCGTCAAGAAGGATTTTTAGTGGATCCATCAATTCGGTTGTGTTCTACACTCTGAGAAAGTATATGGTGGCTCTGGCAACGTGGAAGGACGTTGTATCATCACAAGGATCATAGTGATGGTTGTCGATTAGAGAAACTCTCATAGTAAACTAAACTAAAGTATATTTTTATTTATATATTTCAGTTCAGTATTTACTATTATTGCATTCTTAAATAAAGATTTTAAATAATTTTCATCTGTATTTATACTATACTTCAGTTGAGTTACTTTAAGTCTTTCAGTTCAGCTATCTGTAATATTCAGCCCTGTTACATACTTGTACATTCAATGTACTGATGTCATTTGACCTACATCATTCCATAATGCAGATTCAGGTACTTAGGATCATCAACAGGAGTTCTATTGAGATCACATCATCTACCCGTCAACTTTTTATAAGGCCTCCTTGGTTTCAGAGGACTTCAATTTTATGATTTGTTAGAAGTAGCAATTTTTAGGTGTCGTGGGTCTTGTTCCGACACCTATCTTTATACAGTAGAGGCTTCATATATAGACAGTCTTCAGTATTCAGTTTCAAATATTTTGTTCAAAACTTTATGTTTAATACTCGATATTTTCAAATATCTTTGAGATTTAATAAAAATGTTTTTAAAAAAAATCTTTAGTTTTGATGTTTGTGAATGCTTGAGTAAGTGTGTAGCCTTGGGCGTGAAAAACTTGATATCATAGCACAAGGTTCAAGTGTTCTAGGGTGTCTATGAAGCCGTGTCAATAGAATCTTATTTATGGTTGTGAGGGTACCACTTCTATAAATGAGGGACTACAGACATTTAAGAAAAGTTTTCCTTCTTGCATACTCTAAATTGTGCAATAGAATTATGCCATAAGGAACTTATTCATACTCGTATGTTTCTCAAATCCATTTGACTACCCTTCATACTCAAGGTGGTTGAAATAGTAAAGCCTAGATTCTTATGGATTAGTTACTCTCAGATAAAGTCTTCAAAAAAAATTCAAGAGATTGTAGAAGGGATTGAGAGAAGCCCATTAGTATGCTTAAGTTTATTTATATGAAAGAATACACACTTATTCATATGAACCATGTGTTTGAGCCAAAGCAAGATGTACTCTCAGATTATTTTCTTTAAAACCTTGTTTCAAGTGATACCCTTGAAGAGGTAGTATGTTCTAGAATGCTTGAGTAGTAGTATAGCCCAAAATATAGTATGATTTACGATAGTATAAGCCAGTAGTAGTATAAGTTCCTAGAGTTATAAGTATGCATTTGGAAGTGTAGTAACTTTGGGGTACTTATTGATTAAAGTGTATAGTTGCAATCATTCACCTAGTAAGTTAGTAATGAAGAATTTTTCCTTTATGTGTAGGCTTAAGGGAAATAATTTTGTGTGGATATCATGATAGAAGTTAGAGGAATAGTTATTGGTTAGGATGAGTTAGAGTATACTTTAACCAAAGGGAGTTTTTGTCGATGTGCCATTATGTTACTGAAGACCAAGTATATATGTTGAATAAAAGAGGTGAGTATTCATAAGGTGATAGATCTAAGCTAGGCTTATGATATTTTAAAGGATATCTGTTGACACCCAATTTTGACCGTCCCCGATAATAATTAATTTCTAAGCTTCTTAATTTTTCAAACGATTTAGAATAATTAGCTTTATATAATTCAAATTAGTTTCGAGGTTATTTTTAAGTAATTTCAATCGATCTTTATAGTATTTTGAATAATAACTATATTTCATATAATTATATATGTATTTACTATGTCTTACAAATATTTTGAAAATCGTAACAAAAGAGTTCTACATTGATTAAAATAAGTATTTTATTTATTTAGTTTTAGTTTGAATTATAGTCTTGAATTAATTAGTTTATGTGAAAATCGAGCAGTTTATGACTAAGTTGATTATTTTATCTCGTTAAGAATAAAAAGCTCATAAATTAATTATGTTAATTTGTCCTATTTAAATTCTAGCCGAACCTTCTAAAATTAATTCATTTGGCTACCTTTTTTAATTCGCTTGGTTAAATTATTAATTAATTTCTATTACAATTTTAGCCAAATTCCACCCCTTTCTTCAAACCCATCAAAGGCCTTAGTTTTGTGCCTTTCTCCCAACTCCATACGTATAGCCAAATAAGGCCCAAAACCCAGCAGCCCATCCTTTCACTCAATACAATTCTGTATTTTCTCACTTCCATTTGAACCGACCCAGTTGCATTTTCCAGCAACAATAACTCAGCCTACCAAATAACTTCCCTCTCTATTTGAAATCCCAGCCCACTCCCAATTCCTTAATAACCCACATACCCGACCCATCCTCCTTTTCCCCCTTTGACCCGGCCCAAATCTTCGTCCCAAAGAGAACAGAGCGTGAATTTTCCAGAAGCAACATTCATCAGCAGTACAGTGACGAAAACAGAAGAAAGCAACGAGAACGCGGAAAGCTACTCTGCAAATTTTGTTTCTTCCTCCCATCCCTTTCCAATTTGTACCAGCAGCAAGCACGCGCTTTGTCCCCCTTTCCCCTTTTGGAATGAGTCAAAACTCCAAGTTAAAGGTGTTTGTCCGATTTGGTGAAGGAATTCGAATTTTGAATTTGAAATTGGCCCCAAATTTCTACCCGATTCCCCCCGAAATCTACCCTAATTTCCCCTATATAATCATCTCTTCTATTCATTTGTAAAGGGGTTTTTTTTTTTGATTTTTTATTTTTGGAACAAAAATACAAGGCAAGTTTTCTTGGCAGAAATATAGAGAACAACCTTTAGGAACAAGTAGCAATACACTCGAAATACGCTCCTGAATCGAGAACTGCTAAGACCTCTGCCCAGTTCCTCGACTATCGTTCGTGTTCAAGTTTCTCGTGGTGGAAAAATCATCGTCCTCTGCTCGTTGTCCTAGTTCGCTGCCCCACAAACGGTAATCTCGATGCGTTATATCTTAACCTTCTGTTCAGTATGTTCGTATTAGTTTAGGAATCCATGTTAGATTTTCTGTTATTCTGCATAAAAATGACAATTATATATAGTTCAAAGCCTGTGGGTTTTGCTTTATGCTTATATGTACATGAATCACTTTCTAGTATCTAAACATGGCTCCAACAACTCTAATTCTTTGTTTCCTTTTACTCTCTGTTAAACATGGCCATAGTTGGAGTCAAGAATTATATTTCTATACATATCATATCTAACTTTGAGATTCTGTTTAGAAAGTTTATATTGAGAATAACTATCTCATTTGAATATACGTACTTGTTTCTGAATGCTCGAATTAGTATAAACTCAATGACTACTAATGTAACACTAATGAAAAGAAATGTTTGTTTGATGTGAGTTTACAAGTCTGTGAACTTCATAATTTATTTATTATCTAGCTCACATGTTTGATCGAGAGTATACTATTTTCTAATCACTTTTATCTCGTTTGTCTATTTTGCATGAACACGGAGCCGAAGAGTTTCACTTGAGACTCGATAAGGCCGCTGATGTACAGATTCCATTCATCATCACCCTCGCTCATCTCTATTTCGTTAAGACAGCCAGCCTACAGAAGAAAAAATCTTTTATGGAGCTTACATGGCTCTCGATTATTTTATATCACTTGCACATCCTTACTTTTTCCTGCTTCATATTTGTTTATATATCGACTAACGGAGGAGATAATCTTTTCTTCTGTTAGAGCCAAGCATGACCTTTAATTACTTCAACTTGTTTAATTTATTTGTGTTGATGTGATTAATGTTTTGGCTTTACCTATATGTTCTCTAATATATAACTAGTAGTTGTACTTAATTTGGAGGTTTCTTTAAGCTATGAGACATTTCCCTCGTCACACAAAACTCTTATTTTGAAGACTTAAAAAATAAGTGACCCATCTTCTTCTTTTGGCAAGACCATTAATTAAAACTCTTAAAAAGACAAAATGGCTCCACTACATTTTTTACTTTAAATTGTACGTTAGTTTTCTAACTTCTTATATTGTTAATAGCTAGTTCTACCCGTGTCTTGCTCTAAATTTGATTACACACTTTCCATATAGCCGTGTCATCCTTTTTCTTATATACTAAGTATTAACTATTTTTATTATTATTATTATTATTATTTTAAATGAATAAATAATAAGTTTGGCCGGTTAATTGTTTTTTAACAGATTTTAAAGGATGCCTTACCTCTTCCCTTTAATATAAATTAGAACCCTTACCTAGAATCTCACAAGGTTAAGTAGACTTTAGTACAGAGTTAATTTAGTATAATTTCAACAAAATAGGTGTCCTAATTCATCTTTAACATAATTAGGTGGCGACTCTTTAAAATAGTTTTAAGATTCACCAATATGTTGTACACCATTTGAACCTCGAGTTAAAATGGGGTATAACAATATTTATTTGATTATTTGTATTTGACTAACCTTTTATTTGAATTGGTTTTATTTAATTAAATTCCCCAAAGGAAAGTCGTATGAGTT